>PVJS01014594.1:0-40133 GCA_004027185.1 Glis glis | reverse complement strand
ACCCCCGGCCCTATTTTTTTATGCTTTATTTTGAAACTGGGTCTCACGAAGTTGCGGAGGGCCTCACTAGGTAGAGAGAGAGAGAGACAGGGAGAGAGAGAGAAACAGGGAGTGAGCTGAGGCTGGCCACGAACCCGGATCCTCCGGTCTCCGCCTCCCAAAGTACTGGGATTACAAGCGTGCGCCACCACGCCCGGCTGTGCGCTGTCAGTTTCGTTTGGAACAAATATGCTAGTGGTGTGACCTTGGATAAATTACTTAAGTCCTCCGAGTATCAGTTTTGTCATCTTTAAAATGAGAATTATAATAATACAGATCTCGCTGGGTTGCTGTGACAGTTAAATGAGATAATAGGTTCACTGTAGAATGCTTAGCACCACGCTTTGCATAGACTAAGTCCTCAATAAATACTGATGGCTATTCATAAAATTAAGATTATTACATTCTAAATTATGAATAATGATTGCTGATAAAATATAATTTAAAATGATTTGATGAGACTTACTTTATATTAAGGAAGTTGGCGTTCACTTATCTTCAGGAGTTCACAGCTTCAGTGTTAGTCAGCTTTCCATCACTGTGACAAATTCTTGAGGTAAATCTACTTATAAGGAGGAAAGGTTTATAGCTTTGGAGGTTTCTGTCCATGGTCGGTTGCTTTGGGGCCTGTGGCGAGGCACCAAATCATGGTGGGACTGCAGGTGGTAAAAGCCTATTCACTTCATGGTGGCTGTGGAGCAAAAAGAGAGACAGGAAAGGGCTGGGGTCCCAAGATCCCTTCTGAGGGCATACCGCCAATGACCTAACTTCTCACCATGCCTCACTTCCTAACTGTCCCCCTCCCCCAATACTGTCATGGCTGGGGACCGAGCCTTTAACACCTGGGCCTTTGGGGGACGTTCAAGATCCAAGCTCTAATAGCGTCCATGTTTTTTTTTTTAAAATAAATAATTTTAATGACAGCCAGAGTTTCTTTGGTTTTCTTGTTTGATCTGCTAGATGGACTGTTTGAAAACCCTGTTCAAGAATATTAGAAAATTAAATTGAAGAAAGATGTCAAGGGTTTTCTCTCCACGCTGTCCTTGAAAGTAATAGGATGTGAATCATGAAGATTCAATGCTCCTTGCCCAAGCTGATGCACCTGGATCAGAACAACATCTAACGCCAGTGCTAGAATAGCTTTCTTTTCAGGAATTCTTTAACTGTGCCTCATAGCTATGGGAAGTAGAATTGAGGTTCCTAATATCTAAAGAAACCCCCTTTGTGTCGGTCTGAACAGTGGAAGATGGAAGAACAAAGTTGTTCAATATTTTTAGAGTCAAAAAAGCTTAACCTTTATTTCAATCAGGTCCTGGAAGAAGGACAAGGAGAAGGGGTTCTTTGTTTTGTTCCAACTAGTTTACTCTGAGTCCTGAAGCTGGTTAGAGTTTCTAAGAGGCTGTTAGTTCCAATTAATTTGGTGTACACTCCTGTATGTATGCTTGATGAATTTAGAGGCAGCAATGAATTTATCTGTGCACCAGCCATAAAATTTCCATTACTTTTCTTAATGAATTTTACATTTGATTTTGAAAGCTTTTTAAGAAGTTGCTCATTTGTTTTTCCGGGCCTTCCCTTCCTCCTTCTATATAATTCTTGTCAAAATAAGAACGTCACTTGGAGGGAGATTGGACATTTCTATAAGTCATCTTGCATTCAGGGCCTGGGAGACTGCCTTCCCCAATGTCTACAAAATTCAAAGGTCTCTTATCATCATAAGCTTCTTGGGTTCCAAAATAGGGTGAAATAGGGAGCCCAAGCCAAAGAGGATGGGTTTGCCAGAAAGTTCAGTTATCAATTGCAGAGGGAAAATGCAATGATGTACAGAGCAGGTTGTGTGGGAGGAAGAGAGATATTTTGCTGCAATAATTCCAGGTCTGAGTTCCCAGACCTGAGCCCTGTGCTTCCCTTAGTAGGGACAGCTGGTCAGAGGAGAAGCGCCCAGTGCTGTGAGTCTGATTCTTGCCAAAAACCTGATCCCGAGATTCTCAAAACCTAGAGGGGAGTACAGGCAGCTGATAAACCTGCATTTCCAAGCTCTAAGCAATTTTCTTTCTTACGCAATATAATGGCTAGACGATATTTTGAGGCAGCCTATTTCTTTGCTCTGGAAATACCACTCAAGTATACAATTTTACTAGGTAATGCAATCACACCATAATCAGAAAATGTGTTTGAGAGGCTGTGACTCTAAGGAACTAAACTGTGAATGTTTATGTTGCCAGCTTCTTGTATGTATCTCTAAGGACTCTCTTTTAGGAATATGCTTCTTTCTTTTCTTTTTCTGTGTATCAATTCAGGATGGGCCATGGCTCAAGAGTGTTACTTGTTCTTGCAGAGGTGTGAGGACTGCAAGAGGGCAGGAATGACCGCAAGGCAAAAAGAGAGGAGCAGGGCTGAGTTGGGGGAAGTTGACTTTGGACTGTGGCCTTAAGGAGCACACAGTGCTGTGGAGGTGGGAACGGCTGGGACTTAACAGTCTTCCTGTCCTACAGTGGGGGTCGGTTCTCATCTACCTGGTAGTGGTTGCTTTCTTTTGGAGGGGGAGACATACCCAACATTTCTGTTGGTGTTCTTTGTGGGAGAGAGAAGGAAACAAAACACTTAGAAGGCAGGCCTTAGTCTGGGCCCCTCTGAGCTTTGTGCAGTGGGTCTGGTTGTCACGGAGCCGAGACATGCAGGCAGCACTCTTCACGTAGGGGCAGATGGTCTGCTTGAGGAGAGGCAGTCTCCTCCTCTCCAATGGGGGATTTCTAAGAACAAGACAGACCTGGAACCCTGGACAGCCAGATCTGGGAGTTGCAAGTTATTTCCTACATCTAATATTGTCTGTTATCTCTGAGCCCCCAATAAACTGTTGAATACAGTCATGCACCCGTAATGACATCCTGGTCAACGATGAATCACATATATGACAACGAAGATGTAGTCCCATAGCATAATAGTGGAGCTGAAAAATTCCCATTCCCCTAGTGACACTGTAGCCATGGTAACATCACAGCACAACACATTACTTCCGGGCATGGGGTGGTGCTGTGTAAACAAACCTACTGTGCTGCCAGTCCTACAAAAGTACAGCACATCTAATTATGTACAGCACATAATACTTGGTAAGGATAACAAACAACTATGTTACTAGTTTATATAATTACTATACTATATTTTTATTATTATTTTAGAGTGTACTGTTTCTGTAGTACTATGTATGCAGAATAGTTCAGTACTATCATTTTTATTATTATTTTATAGCATATTGCTTCTACCCATAAAAAGGGTTACTGTAAAATAGTATGTTGTGTTATACTGGCAGCAGTCCCTCAGTCGCATCAAGAGGCCACGTGTAGTGATTAACTCTCCCCATCTAGGTTTGTATAAGCATGCTTTATGACATTCACACAGCGCAACTGCCTACCCGACGCGTTTCTCAGAATGGATCCCCCTTGTAAGCAGCACGTGCCTCTTACAGCCTGGTCTCTGACATGTTGTGGAAAATTAAGGTAAAATTTGAAGTTACTTTGGTTCAGAACAGTGAAGGAAAAGTAGCTACTCTGTGAGTGGGGAGGGTCCTATAGGTAGGTGGCACCTGATAGTGGGTGGGGCCTCATAGTGGGAAGTTCCTATAGGTGGGTGGAGCCTAATAGTAGGTAGACCTTGATAGTGGGTGGAGTCTGACAGTGGGATGGTTCTGTTAGTGGGTGGGGCCTGGTAGTGGGTGGGGCTGGGTAGTAGAAAAGGCCCAAGAGAGGGGCCTAAACTAAGTTAAAAATAAGGTAAGTGCAAATAAAGTACATTTTGGAAAATGCAAGAAGTAAATAGGATTAAAAATGGTAATGAAAGATTGGAGCAGGGCAAGGAGGCAGGGAGACCAGTAAGGAGGCTCTGTTGTAGAAAATGAAAGAAAGATGCTAGGTATACTGGTGCATTCTAAGTGCTTCCCATGCTGCTATGAGGTAGGGACTTGTACAGATGAGGAAACTGAGGCAGGAGCTGTGCAGCAGCCTTCCCCAGATGCATTTCACCACACTGGTACAGTGTCCTGTTCCCCCTTATTTAGTATGTTCTGTGGAAAAATAAAATAATAATTGTGAAATTGATGACACTTTACTTGGAGGACAAACGTTTCTCCTAGTATTTGCTGAGCCTCCCTCAAAGTTAAAAGCACATATAAAATTTGAGCCTCCATTGTACAGAAATTCTGCAGGGCTGCCCCATCCTGCTGTCTCTGCTTCTTGACTATGAAGTACAACCCCCTGGAGAAGGAAGGCAGGTGTCAGCACCTTGGAGCAAGGGACACACATTCCTATGACATTACATTTGCAAAGCTCACTCACTAATATCTCAAGTTATCTCACTAGCTGTGGGGTAGGCAGCATTGTCCAGATGAGGGGACTGTGTTCTGGGGAGACTGAGTTGTCTAGTATGTGGCCATGTTAGTGCCGGAAACCAGGTCTCTCCAGGCCTCTACCCTGGTCTTTTCAGAAGTATTTCCTGCTGGTGGAAAGTAGAGAGTGTCCTTGCCACCCTCTCCCATTGGATTTGTGACAGTCACAATGCATGGCTCTCGGGGTCGTGTTGTGAAGGTGGAGGGGCTGAGTCCCCTTTGGAGGCCTGTTGAGATAACACGGAGTATGAAGGAAAAGGGGTCAAAATTATTCATGAAAGTGGAGCTCGCTGGGGCATGCTGATGAGGGATGCCCAACCTCACAGAACTTCCCTCATCTTTAACTTCTGCCTTTTTGATTTGGATCTCCATGCAGGGCTGCATTCCCTGTGGGGGTCAGGCCACAGCGCCTCATTAGTCCCCCTGGCTGATCTTTGCAGCAAAGGTGTGTCCACCAGGAGCTGCTGGTCAGGGACCACTTGGGACCAGAGTTCTAAAGGGCCAGCTTCATCTCTGCATGCTGAGTTGCTTCTTGGCCTCCATTTTCCCCTCTAATAGCGGGGCTGCATGGGAAAGCATGCCCACTCTGGGACCCTGCCAGCAGGAAGTGCAAGGAGCTGGGAAATGGCCCCTGACTCTCCATAGAATGATCAAACTAGCTCTTTTGGTATTTGCATTAAAGAGGAGGTTGGAGGAAGGAGCAGTGATGCTTGGGGAATAACTCTTGTTATGCAGCTGTGGGGGAGACCCTCTGTCTCTCATGAAAGGCTCAGGCGTTCACTCTCCCTCTTCCTGGTAATTACTCAGCATCTGAGGCTTAACACACCTGCAGGGCCTGTGCATCCCTGGCTGGGATTTGAGAGCTGGATCCTCTGACAGAGGTTGCCTGAGAGATGAGCTTCCAAAGGGGAACCTTTTATTGAGTGACTGGCAAGGTCTTTCAAAGGATGGCTGGAGGGGTCTTTATTACGCTGGTGTCTCTGACCACAAGAAAGGCCGTGGGTTGGGTGGGTCAGTCTAGTGTGGGCTTCTGTAGAGTCCAGCCTGTGAGAGCATTGGGTATCTGGATGGACGGCGTCATTCCGACTCTACTCATTTAGTAGGGCATTATTTATTTGGGTGTCTGGTTCCCTCTCTGCCTCCTAGTCATAAGGTAAACTCCTTGAGGTAAGGTTGGCATCATATAAACATCATTATATCTTCAAAATCTGGTAAATAGTTTACCCCCTGTAAATATTCCTTGAAGACAGCTTTGACTTACTTAAGTGATAGATTAGACTTTTAAAAATTTTAGTTTTTAAAATAAAAAGAAAAATTTTATGGCACTGGTAGTTGAATCCAGAGGGGTGTTCTACCCCTGAGCTACATTCCCATCCCTTTTTATTTTTGTTTTGAAACAGGGTCTTGCTAAGGTACTGTGCGCTGGCCTCGAACCTGTGATACTCCTGTCTCAGCCTCCCAAGTACTGGGATTACTGGTGTGTGCTACTGTGCCTGACACCTTTTTATTTTTATATTTGATTAATTAATTAATGAATTCAACAAAACAGCTGCAATTTTTTTCAATTACAAAGTGGTATTCAGTTAACAAAACAAGTATTTTGTATAAACTGTATCAGAGACAACTGGAAATTTAAAAAAGATCATCCCCATATATAACTAATATAACCCCATATATAACCTGCTTTAAATTTCCATACTGGCCAGGCATGGTGGTGCATGCTTGTAATCCTAGTACTTAGGAGGCTGACAGGAGGATCCAGGTTCACGGCCAATCTCAGCTACTTAGTGAGGCCCTCCACAACATAGTGAGACCCTGTTTCAAAATAAAGAATAAAAAATAGCACTGGGGGTATAACTCGGAGGAAGAATGCCCCTGGGTTCAATCCCCAGTACCGCAAAAACAAAAATCTAAAAAAAATTTTTCCATACTGATTTACAACCCCCATAGTGTGCCATGCAAGGTTAGTGGTTACTGAAAATACCACCAGGACAGGGCTATCCAAAGACATATTCGTGTTAACTATACAAAAGACACTGTATAGTTTAAAAAGAAATCTTACATGGCCTTACATTTCAAAATTAGCAAGTGATTTCCTCTTTGTCCATGTAATAAGAGAAAAAGTAACTCATTTTGGTCGAATTTGTATTTCTTTAATTGTGAGCTACTTTTAATCTTTTCCTCATTTAGGGGCTATTTTCTGTGAATGGCTGGTTCAGGTCCTTCCTGATTTTCCTATTGGATTGTTTCTCTCTCTCTCACTCTGATAGGTATGTAAGAAGGAATATTAATTATTTCATGGCATTTTCTCTTTGTCAGATGTCTTAAAATGTCAAAGTTTATCATTTATCATTTGAATTTGAATATAACATTTTGCAGTAAAAACTTTTAGCATTTTCTATAGTTAGATTTTCCATTATTTTCCTTTATACTTCTGAGTTTTGTCATGTCCAGAAAAGATTTTGTCATTCAAGATTATAAGTACAGTTTGATTAACTTTTTTTAAACAAATAAGTCTATATATTATTATCTGAACTTAAATATTTGATCCATTTGAATTTCAGTACAAAAGGGATCCAGGTTAATTTTGTCCAAAAATCATTTGCTAGCCAAAACTAGCCATTCACACCAGCTCCCTTTTCCTCTCACTGTTGAAATGATACTATATATAATATACATACATATATTATATATACAAATATATATGTATATATATAAAATATGTATTCGTGGTACTGGGGATTGAACCCAGGGGGCATTCTACCTCTGATCTACACCACCAGCCCTTTTTATTTTGAAACAGGGTCTCTCTAAGTTACCATGCACTGGCTTCAAACCTGCAATCCTCCTGTCTCAGCCTCTCAAGTACTGGTATTGCAAGCATGTGCCACTGCACCCAGGTTTACTTTATTATAGATTAACAAATACATTTCTGTTTTTCCTGTGAGGTGTGGCAGTATTTAATGGAGACCCACATGTTCTTTTCCATATACCTACTGTACATATTTTTCTTCTACTTTTCTAGGTGAGTGGAGTTGTTCTCAACTATGGAATCAAAGATTATTATTATTTTTTCTTTTTTTTTATTAGTGCATTGCAAACATACATCTTGAAGGATTTCAGGGTGGTTGATGTATACATGCACTCATCGGTCAATTAGCCCTCCCCAATTCCCACCCCCTCTCCTTCCCCCCTCCCTCTTTCCCGTTTTCAACATAGTAGTTGACTCTGATATCTTTGTGTAAGTCCATCCTGTGCTTGTTTGTTTCCTTCTCCTTCCTTCCCATCTCCCCCAGTTAGTTCACCTTCTTCACTCATCTGAAGTTTTCTCTCTTTGTCTGTGGTTAGGGTTAGTGGTTCATTCTCCCCTGACCTCAGCACTGGGGTACTATGGGGTGGGGCTGGGGGCTCCCCCTCCCCATGTCCCCAGTGCCAGAGTGAGGGGTTCTCTGGGAGTGGGGCCAAAGGCTCATCCGCCCTGCATCCCCAGCACTGTGGGGGTTTCTGGGGGCGAGGCCAGGGGCTCACCTGCCCCGCGTCCCAAGTGCTGGGGGAGGGGTTCTCTGGGAGCGGGGCCAAGGGCTCACCCACCCCGCATCCCCAGCGCCGGGGGGGTGTCTCCGGGGTGGGGTCGGGGGCTCCCCCTCCCCGTGTCTCCAGCACCAGGGGTAGGGGTTCTCCAGGGGTGGGGCCAAGTGCTTGCCCACCCTGCATCCCCAGTGCTGGGGGTCTCCAGGGGCCAAGGGCTCACCTGCCCCGTGTCCCCAGCGCTGGGAGGTCTCCGGGGGCAGGGCCCAGGGCTCTCCTGCCCTGTGTCTGCAGTGTCAGAGGGGGGTCTCCGGGGACAGGACCAAGGGCTCACCCGCCCTGCATCCCCAGCACAGGGGGGTATCCTGGGGCAGGGCCCAGGGCTCTCCCACCCCGCATCCCCAGCACCGGGTGGGTCTCCGGGGGTGGGGCAAGGGCTCACCCGCCCTGTGTCCCCAGTGCCGGGGGGAGCGATTCTCTGGGGGTGGGGCAGAGAGCTCGCCTACCCTGCCTTGACAGCACTGGGGGGAGGGATTCTGTGGGGGTGGGGCTGAGGGCTCACCCTCCCCATGTTTCCAATGCTGGGGTTCTCCGGGGGCGGGGTTGAGGGCTCACCCACCCCGTGTCCCCAGCGCTGGGGGTTCTTTGGGGGTTGGGCCAAGGGCTCACCTGCCCCGTGTCCCCAGCACCAAGGGTGAGGGTTCCCTGGGGGTGGGGGTCAAGGGCTGTGGATGCCCCGCATCCCCAGCGCTGGTGGGGGTGTTTTTGGGGGAGGGGCTGAGGCTCACCCACCCCGTGTTCTGAGTGTGGGAGGTAGGGGTTCTCTGGGGGTGGGACCAATGGCTCGCCTGCCCCATGTCCCCAGCGCCAGGTAGCCTCTGGGAGCAGGGCCGAGGGCTCACCCACCCCGCGTCCCCAGCACCGGGAGGAGGGGTCCTCCCGGGGTGGGGCCAAGGGCTCGCCCACTGTGCCTTGACAGCATTGGGGGGAGGGATTCTGTGGGGGTGGGGCTGAGGACTCGTCCTCCCCATGTCCCCAGTGCTGGGGTTCTCTGGGGGCAAGGCTGAGGGCTCACCCTCCCCGTGTCCCCAGAGCCGGGGGGAGGGGTTCTCGGGGCAGGGCCGAGGGCACACCCGCCCTGTGTCTCCAGCGTTGAGGGGAGGGGTTCTCAGGGAATGAGGCCAATGGCTCACCCGCCCCATGTCCCCAGCACTGGGGGAAGGGATTCTCTGGGGTCGGGGCCAAGGGCTCACTCGCCCCATGTCCCTAGCGCCGGGGTTCTCCGGGGGCGGGCCTGAGGGTTCACCTGCCCCTTGTCTCAGCGCTGGGGGGGTCTTTGGAGGCGGGGCTGAGGGCTTGCCCGCCCCGCATCCCCAGCGCCGGGGGTATCTGGGGGCAGGGCCAAAGGTTTGCCTGTCCTGAGTCCCCAGTGCGGGAGGGGGGTCTCTGGTGGCGGGGCCAGGGACTGACCCACCGTGTTCTCTGTGCTGGGCCGCTGAGGAGGGGGCCATGTCTCATCTACATATGTCCTCAGTTCTGGGGTGTTCCAGGATGGTGTTGGGCTGCTCATGGGGGGCTGTGGCTTACTGTCTCCTGTTCTCAGAGTTGGGCTGCTCCTGTGTATGGCCACCTCTTCTTTGTCTTTGTCTTTATCTTTATCTTTGTCTTTGTCTCTTCTTTATCTTTGTCTCTCTTCATCGCACTCATTGCAGGGGCAGAGGCTCATGGCCCACTCCTTGAAACCATCGTCGTTGTAGGTGCGGATCTGGATTGACTTGGGCTTCATCATATTCCGGAGTTGGTCAGTTTCAATGGTGGTCTACAGTAGCTGGTTTCACAAGGGCTGAGGTTTGCGTCCCACCCTTTGCAGTTGCTGCCATTGTAGGTGTGGATTTTTTTCAACTTGGGCTTCATCATGGTCTGATGTCAACTGCTTTCGGTGGTGGACTATAATCTTTGGTTTCACAAGAATCAGCTGTTTCTTTGCTGGAGGATTCCGGGGGCCACGGTGCTGGGGTGGCTCAGCAAGATGGCACCTTTGTCTCGGCTCTCTGCTTACCAGGTTAAATGCTTGGAGCTCCCTACCTCCCTCCGCTCCTTCCACTGACTCACAGTCCTCTGCACTTTGGCTCTCATTATTTTGTTGAGTTTTGGCTGCCCTGCTTTTCTTGTCAAGAAGCAGTCTTCCCACCATCTGGGCTCTGACTCTTGGAGCACCAGCGACACTCTGCCTCTCTCTTTGCCACCATCTTTGTCTCCTCTGTAAGGCCTCTTTGGCTCTGGCCAACTCCTGCTCCTTCTGTGCCAACTGGACCCTGTGCTCCGTGGCCAAGAGGACCTTGGCAGCCTTGCTGCCCCGAGACTCCTCCAGGTCCTTGACCAACATCTCTTTCATCTGCTTCCTGGAGCCAGGACACCTCTTCCTGCAGGAGCACGGGCTGGCTGCACTTGCCATCTGCTGGAGCCAGGAGTTGCCTGGCATGGGGCCGACCGCTGGGCTCCACTGCATTTGCACACAGCTCTCAGGTTGTGGGCCCGGTGGTCTCATGGGCCCCGCCCAAATATATATATTTTAAAATGGTTGAAAGACATCTGGGCACCAGGGTGCGGGCAAGAGAGGGTGCTGGAGAGCGGTAAGCTGTCTCCATGCCGGGCTCAGTGGCAGCCAATGCCTGGAGCTCTGCAACGGTGGCCACAGTTGTGCCTTCCTCCTCGTCCTCTTCGCGGGCTCTGAGCCGGGACACAGCTACCACCCCAGCCCTGCAGCCCTCCTCCCCTCTCTACTTTTCTTGTTAAGAAACAGTCTTCCTTCCAGCTGAGTGCCGAGTTTTAGAGTGCTGGCAACACGCTTCCTCCCTTTATCTTACTCACCCGTGTTATGTGGATCTGGTTCGACGTGGATTTCATCATAGTCTGATGTCGACTGCTTTTGATGGTGGACTATAATTGCTGGTTTCACAAGAATTAGCTGTTTCTTTGCTGGAGGATTCCGGGGGCCACGGTGCTGGTGTGGCTCAGCCAAGATGGCGCCTTTGTCTCCGCTCTCTGCTTACCAGGTGAAATGCTCTGAGCTCCCTACCGCCCTCGGCTCTTCCCACTGCCTTGCATTCTGCTGCACTTTGGTTCTCATTGTTTTGTTGAGTTTTACCTGCCCTTGTTTTCTTGTCAAGAAGCAGTCTTCCTGCCCGCCGAGCTCTGACTCAGAGTGTGGGCGAGACACTGCTTCTTGCTCTCCTTCCATCTTCTTCTCTCAAAGATTATTTTTTTAGAGCCGGGCATGGTGGCGCACACTTGTAATCCTAGTACTTGGGAGGCTGAGACTGGAGGATCAGGGTTCACAGCCAGCCTCAGCTAGTTAGTGAGGCCCTCCGCAACTTCGTGAGACCCGGTTTCAAAAATAAAGTATAAAAAAATAGGGCCGGGGGTGTAGCTTGGAGGTAGAACGCCCCTGGGTTTAATCGCCGGAACCACACACAAAAAAAGATTATTTTTTTAAACCAACCTTTCCTACAAGATAAGAAATGGACAAAGGAACCATTATAACCTAAGAGCATGCTTCCTGCCATACTGGGTGAGTTTTGCACTTTGAAAAGCATCCTTGAGGGAGCCGGGTCCTGCATAGGCTCAGATTCCTGGTGGGAACTGCAGTCCTGCTGCAGTCCTTCATTCTAATCCTGTCCCCTGAGTCAGTCAAACACACCACACAACTCCAAGTCGACATCCGCGTCCCTCCTTGGGGCTGCCCATGAGTCAGTCACTGCTCATGGAGTTTGGCTCAGTGGCCAGTGCTACCTTCTACCCACACCATCTCCCTCTAGACGGAAGGGCTTTTGATCTACGTATACTGCTATTTATTCTACCATCATCTGTCCACCTTAAAACAGAGGATTTGGCTTACTGAGAAGTAATTAATTAACCCAAAGTCTGAAGCCAAAGAAACAAATGAACATTATGTGTCAACCTCAGGGAAGGGACCCCTACTCAGGAGATGTGTGTTTCACGGTGTATTTCTTTTCATAACTCTGCTCAAATTCGAATCCCAGATTTTCCCTTGGAAGTGTTAACTAAATACATGAATCTGGGCAGATTTCCCCTCTGCTCAAAAGATTCTCAGTCCGCAGACAATAATTTGATTATTTTACATCACACAGACCCATCATGGAGAACTTAAATGTGTCCCACAGAGGGCTTCAACATGACTCTTTAATTTATAGTTAGGAGAATAAAAATTAAGAAAATAATAATAAACCCTCAAACTCTGTGCCCTACCACCCAAGATGCATGAGAAGAAAAAAAAAAAGAAGAAAGAAAAAACCCCCAAAGTTTACTTGTAAACCTCAGCTTGGTTGTTAAAGCTTTCTAATTTTCTTGTGTCTTTCCAGCCAAAATGAACACATCCCCCAGGGATTTCTCTAGCACTCCTCATCCGATGCTGTCAAAGCACTTTACACCAGCTATCTAATTAAGACTGAACACCTCAGTGAGAGAGGGAAGCATCAACACCATAAACCTGACACGCAGAAGCCGGATTCCCTGAAAACCTAACTCAATTAAACAGCTCTGAGCACACGATGAGAGAGCACTGGATTGAGAGCATTGAAAAGTTTGCATGTCATCTGGTTCCGCACTCCTCAGTGTCTCCTGGAGCATCCAGATTGTTCCACGAAGAATCCTGCATTGTGGGGATATTTGAAGTGGCAGAGTTTCAGAGAAATATCTCAGGCATTATGTGCATGAGAAAGGGAATCGGAAGTTAAGGAAGTACAGAGGAAGAACGTAGGGCGCAGGCTTGATGTAGCTCTCAGGAGGTAACTGGAGCTGGGTCATGGAGAGGAGGTGGATCTTTCTTTCTTTCTTTCCTTCCTTCTTTCCTTCCTTCTTTCCTTCCTTCCTTCCTTCCTTCTTTCCTTCCTTCCTTCCTTCCTTCCTTCCTTTCTTTCTTTTTTTTCTTTTCTTTCTTTCTTGTGGTACTGGGGATTGAACCCACGGGTACTCTACCTCTGAGCTACACCCCCAGCCTGATTTTTTAATTCTTTATTTTGAAACAGGGTCTCACTAAGTTGCAGAGGGCCTGACTAAGTAGCTGAGGCTGGCCATCAACCCGGATCCTCCAGTCTCAGCCTCCCAAGTACTAGGATTATAAGCGTGCACCACCACGCCCGGCTTGGAGGTGGTTCTTTAGACAGGCTGGGTCAGGCTCTGGAGGGACATCTGGGGGAGACTCCAGAATCTTTAACAGTGTCATAATTTTTAGTTGCAAATAGCAAAACAACTCTGGCTGATGTAAGCAGAAAGGAAATTTAATGGAAGGATGTCCTGGTCAGCATTCTCACTGATCTAATCCAAAGCAACTGACCACACAACTTAGACGAAGGAAGGTTTATTTGCTCACAGTTTTTGGTAGATTTTGGGGTTCAGTCTATGTGAGGCTGGTATCTGCAAAGCTCAGGGCATGGCAGCAGGAAGGAGAGAGAGAGAGAGAGAGAGAGAGAGAGAGAGAAAGCGTGTGCAAGAGTGCGAGCGCACTCTGCTGTCACATTGTGAAGGCCAGAAACAGAGATGGAGCAGGGGGAAGAGGAAGGATATATAATCCCAAGGCCACACCCTCAGGGACCCCTCCTTAGCAACCAACCCCTGCTTCCAACATTGCTACCTTGTTTCTGTGAGGGTTAGGGGGATATTCTCAATCCAAACCATTACAAAGGGTATATCAGAATCTCTCAGATTCAGGAGACTCAAGGACTGGTCTTAGAAAACAAGGAAGAACAAAGCAAGCTCTGGAGGGCAGGAATGGAAGTAATGGTTCTGCAGGAAGAATAATCTGATTTGCTTCTTGATGTTATGTTTGCCATAAACAGTGCCTTCGCTGCCCCAACATCTCCGTGACTGTGAGTATAAGCTTTGGGAAATAACATTCGGTTAGCCTAGCCCATGTCGTTTTGTCCATCTTAGGTTATTGAGGGGCAGGAAGGAGCGCGGATCCAGCGCTTTCAGTTTCTACCGTGGGAGGTAGTATCTACGCCACAGTGTGGCTTCCTCAATGTATATCAGGAAGGGAAGGGCCCAGAATGTGCACAACCAGGAAAATGGGAAATGACTGCAAGAATCGCCTCTCTCCATGTGGCTGCTCCTGCTTGGAATTCAGAAATTTAAAGTGGGTGGTGTATAAGGTGTGTGTATGTGGGTGTGTACATGGGGATTACTGTGGTAGAGGAGTTACTTGTTTACTTCAGTCCTGGTCATAGCAGGGAATACATGATGGAACAGGTTTGTGCTTGTGTGAGCTTCTTTTTTTTCCATACCCTCCACCTTTCTCTCCTTCCTTCTTTCCTTCCTTCCTTCCTTCCTTGTACTGGGAATTAAACATTTGTGTGTGTGTGTGTGTGTGTGTGTGTGTGTGTGTGTGTGTGCTGGGGATTGAACCCAGAGGCATTCTACCTCTGAGCTACATCCCCAGTCCTATTTTATATATTTTTTAAAATTTTGAAACAGGGTCTCACTAAGTTGCTGAGGGCCTCACTAAGTGGCTGAGGTTAGCTGTGAATCTGCAATCCTCCCGTCTCAGCCTCCCAAGTACTGGGATTACAGGCATGTGCCACCATTCCCGGCTCCTACTGCTATTTCTTAAGGTCCATCTTGGTGGGGCACTCAAGCTGGGCAAGGTGTATATAGATGCCACCTCTGGTTCTTGTGTTTTCCTGGTCAGCAAGGGCATTAGAGCCCTTGGGCACAGATACAATTCTATTATTTGCTCTAGTATAAACATTGTTTAATCTGAAAATTTCACTTCAATTAGCACACATCCTAGTGCTCTGTGATTCCTGAGCCTAGAATACCTACCCGTTCCTGCTTCCTCTCAATTCTATGGCCTATATATTCTCTACTAGACAATCAAGGACACTGCTTTACACTGGTACTTTGTGGATGTTTCTCTGATTTATTTCTTCTTTTCAGCTTTTGAAGAAGTCCTGAGACATAATATTTTTGAAAAACTGATTTCCCAAGTGACATGTTTGGATGAAATCCAGGCCAGTCATTCAGTCATACAGATGTTTTGATGCCGCACTTCTGAATATTTGGCAACACCAGATAATCGACTGTGGGTTCCAGCGTTCATCCATTCTCTATGTTTGGTACTCTATGCTATTATCAGTCTGAAAATAGAATGTCTTAACTTTGTCTTCATTTTCCACCGTGCAATTCTTTTGATGCTAAGTTTGTATTCCTGTAACTGCTTATTCTGGTCCAGGTTTCTCCAATTGATGTGTTTTTAAGCCTATTGGTGTCAGTGCAGCGTTGCTAAGATTGTAAAAGCTCACAAAATTGGAACCCAGACCTTTCTTTCAGTGTCCAATTTGGAGTGCAGATGACTTCCGGTGAGGATAGTGTTAAAGATGGTGATGATGATTTGAAAATAGAGAAAGCCTGTAGCTCTAGACCGATCAGAATTAAACAGCTCTTAATGCCTCTGCAGAATGCAACCCCGTTATGCCAGTGACAAAAACCATCTGATATCCATCACCTCATTCCCAAATATTGTGTTTCACACCAGCTAAATCTCTAGGTATTGGGAATACAATTTCCTGCTCCGTGCTGGGCTCTGTCTGAAGAATGCCATTTGCTTCTATTGACTGAGACTTAGTATAGGTTAAAGGATTTCTGTGTGTGAGGCCTATTGAGCACTTTGGCTGTGTGAGGAGGACAGGTGCAAATTTTCAGCTATTAACCTAGATACTTCTTGTGCTACTGAAACAGTGTCTTACTGAGGGTGCCAGCTAGGGTTAGCCACAGCTTCAGGAGTGGTGGCAAGAACATCCAGTGGCATGAGAAATATATGTCACATTAAATACCCCATAGCATGTCCACCTTTGCATTTTTTATTTTTTATTTTTTTGTGGTACTGGAGATTGAATCCAGAGGCATTCTACCTTCGAGCTACAACCTCAGCCATTTTTTACATTTTTTGTTTTGAAACAGGGTCTTGCTAGGTTGCTGAGAGTCTTGCTAAATTGCCGAGGCTGGTCTTGAACCTGCCATCCTCCTGTCTCAGCCTCCTAAGTGCTGGGATTACAGGTGTATGGCACCATGCCCAGCTTGCATTTATTAACCTACTGATACAGAAGGACTGGAGGGAGAGGATGGGTAGAAAAGGTGCTGAATATTTAAAGAATCTCATCCCCATGATACTGACCAAAAGGTATAACTAGATTTTGAGGTGAGAAGTCTACTTTCAAGTTGTATTTAATTTTTAAATGACAAGCACAAGCTCCTTATCTTGGATTTATATTGTGCTAATTTTAATAAGTTTCAGTTGGCAGGTACAATATTCAATATTATTATTATTATTATTTTTTCTGGCCTTGTTTCCTTTATAAAAGGACTACAATGAAAACAAGCTGATGGTTTTAATTTTGACATTCAAAATATCATTTCCCGTGTATTTCTGGAAAAAGATAATATATAAAGTATTTAACTTGACAATATTCAATATTAAATCGATGCTTCCACGTGTAGGAGATTCAAACATGATATAAAAATCACAGGGTCCTGTCCAATTTCCACTTCAGGCTCTCAGACCTCGCCTGTGACCTTGGCAGAATCCTTCGGATTGCCATAAGCCTGCTTTCCATCTTATTAAATGGAGAGAATAATAGTGTGCGCTTACTTTGTGACGCTGCTCTGAGGATGCACTGGGCATTGCTTACCCAGCTCTTCCTTGCTCATAGCAAAGCCCCAGAGAGAGACTGAGCACTTTAGCTCAGAGCCGCACCACACTCTAAACAGACATTTTCTCCTCTGCCTTACTATTTATTGTTCAGTTTAGAAATGGGAAAAACATTGGCATACATAGGCAGAGAACAAGCATGCACAAGAAAAAGCTTCCTGAGGCTGGGAGCCAGAGAGGAAGTCTGAGGGTGTGTATTGGTCAGATCAACAGAATTCACAGAATGAGTATAAGAAAAAGGGATTTATTAGATCAGCTCACAATGTAGTCCTGAGTTTCGACTGCACGTGAAGAATCAGAGGAATCAGTACCTGGTCGGGCGGTCTAAGAGCTGGAGCCTTAGGATTGAAGCAACCACCAATTCAGTCCAGTCCAAGATGTGAAGATAAGGAAGCTCTTCGGAGAAACTATGGTGAAGTTTCAGCTCGAAGGCTGGAGGCCGATGATCTCAGATGAGAGCAGATGCGTTTTCTTCAGGAAGAGTCGCGGCTCTCTCTACGTAGCTTTCTCCTTCTTTTTATCTAAGTCCTGCACCTATCAGAACCCTGCTACCCACATTGAGGGCAGGACTTATGGTTCAATCTGCTGTTACACAACCAAAGTCACATGATCTTAGGAGGGTCAAGTTGACAAACCAGATCAACTATCACCGTTGCTGCGGAGCTGCTCTGCCATGCTGGGCCTGGCTTTTTCCGCACCCCAGGCTTGGTTGACTCTGATCCTGCTCCCCAATCCTGATCTCCAACTCACAATCAATTTCGGTTCTTCATCCATCTTCACTAGTGTTGGGTGCAAAATCAAAATGGAGTAAAACACTTTTTGTTGTTGTTTAGGTGTGATTGAATTTTTTTCAAAAGGATTTCTAAAACCAAGAATTATAATATACTTATATATTAACTTAGAGCCGGGTATGGTGGTGCACGCTTGTCATCCCAGTACTTGGGAGACTGAGACAGGAGGATTGGGGTTCGCGGCCAGCCTCAGCTACTTGGTGAGGCCCTCCAGAACTTAGTGAGACTCTGTTTCAAGATAAAGAATAAAAAATAGGGTTGAGGGTATAGCTCGGAGGTAGAATGCCCCTGGGTTCAATCCCCAGAACCGCAATATATATATATATTAACTTAGAATGAGTGAGGACAGATTTCTGATCCAAACTTTATGGTCCATAAAGTCGACCGGAGACTTTTTTCCAGGGAAGCTCAGTGATGGTGGTTAATACAAGGAACATGCCCAGAAAGGGCTCCTGCCACACAACAGGCTGCCAATAAAGTGATTGATGCTGCTGCTACTGCTATTATTGGCTGCTTGTCTTCATTGTACTGCCACTCTAGACTGTCCCCCCTTTTAAGATTTTTTATTGGTGCATTATGGTTATATATAATGGTGGAAATTGATGCTACCTATTTGTATGTGTACATAATATAATTTGGTCAATTTCATGTAATGTCCCTTTTTCTGAAGTTGGGGACTTATCTCTTACATTCTATTTGTTGGGAGGACAATGGAGTTTTAAGTGTCACAGAGGTGGCTGTGTCACCAATTGGAATCCAAGACTCTGCTCTATCCCCCTTCCATCTCACTGCAGGGAAGAGTTTACTGCCTTCCTTTTATAAAGAGTTTTTTTTTAAAGCATGTCCTAAGAGGAATGCAAATCTCTTAAGCATTAGAGGCGTTGAAAAAAATGGGCTTCAGTAAATGATTTGTGCTGACCCCCAACTTTCACTTACACAGAGGACCAAGGAAGTACCTTGATGGGGAATCCCTGGGGTGTTGCGGAAACGGGCAAATCATGTTTTCACCAGATCAGGTGCCAGGAAAGGGAGGCTATGATGGACAGGTAAGGGTTTGACCAACTCTCAAGTGTCCCAGCTACCAGGGAAAATGGGAGTCTGTCCTTGGTTGATTCTAAAATAAGAAGGCTCAGAAATGAAAGACTTTGTGCTGAAGGCTTCTTTACACAGGTGGGGGCTGATGGTCTTTGTGTTTCATTATTACTATTAATGCCCCAGGCAGCAAAACCAGCATGATTCATGGTGTTGTCAAATGCTCTTGTTGTTTGAAATGTCACATTAAGTAACTCTAGTTGCTATTATAACTGTGTGATGTTAGCAATTTATAGAGTGGGGACTCTGAGTTTCTATTTCCAATTTTACTTTCTGGATTAACCATTATTTTTAAGCTTCGACATCTAGGGCATTGCTGACCCGAGAGAGAATACCCCTCCCAGGACTGGTAAATTTTTAGAGATGGTAAACAATTTGCCCATGAGCACCTTGAACAGCACTTTCAAATGCACACCAATAATCCAGAGTCCACACCCCTACCACCTCCTCTACTGGGATCTCATACTCATTACTCCCTGATCATCCTGCCCTAATCATCCAGGACCAGGCACCAGTCACCTAGAGACAGCCCCTATGCCCCAGAGCCTGCTGAAATTATTCCAACTAGCTGATCCCAAACCTGCTCACCCTGCCTCACCTGCTCCTTCCAGTGGAAACCATAATTACCTGGTGCTTCTCTGTGTCATCTCTCCTCCTCTTGGCATCTGTGAGCAAAACAAACCATCCATGGAAGTTGTCTCCTGACCTGTTGGCATTGCCATACCTACATAATAATCAAATCTACATTTTAGAACAGTCCCCCTCTCCTAAAGTGGAATCAGGATGAGACAAGGTCGAGAAAGATCTAAAGGGGTAAATGTGGATATGGCCAAAGGGCATTGAATAAATTGAAGTAGGTAAAAAGTCATTAATAAAGGAAACACCTCCATTGACGCTATGTCCATATGTGAAATTATCAATGCCCATCTTAATATCATGTATGGGGGACAGGAGGGTGTGGGGTGGGATCCAGGGGGAAGCTCACCAAGTACTGTGTGCATGAATGTCCCTATCATTCTGAACTACATTATGATTTGAGATAAAAAGGTATCAACAAAAGCATATTTAAAAATAAGTAAATAAAATTGGAGAAGTGGGAGCTGATATTGTAGGATATTCATTTGACACGTGAGAGAGGGAACATGCAAAGGGACAATGGCCAGACCATGTATGACAATAGAACTTCCACCCACAGCCTTTGCAGCAATTGGCCTGGAACAGACGTGGTCAGAGATTGCCAACTGCCAAAATTTTTGCTCCTGCCTCCAACTCAGAACCAAGTAGAGAAAGCCAAATATGTTCCTCCAACAAATCACAGAGGACGCCCTGCTTCCAGGTAGTCTGCCCCCAGCTTCTCTATGCTAACAACTTCCCCTCAGCCATATCTAAGCCTTCCTTTTCTTTTTTTTTTTTTTGTGGTGCCAGGGATTGAACGCAGGGGCATTCTACCTCCGTGCTATGCCCCCGGCCCTATTTTTTTATACTTTATTTTGAAACCGGGGCTCATGAAGTTGCGGAGGGCCTCACTAGGTAAAGAGAGAGAGAGAGAGAGAGAGAGAGAGAGAGAGAGAGAGAGAGACAGGGAGCTAAGGCTGGCTGCGAACCCGGATCCTCTGGTCTCCGCCTCCCAAAGTACTGGGATTACAAGCCCTTCCTTTTCTTTTACAATCGAGTTATCCTACTCTTCTTCCTGTTTTTGAGACTCTGCCAAACACCAATGGTGGCCTCTGACTCGCTTACCATAACATCTGAGGAAATACCCTCTGTTTACTCTGTCTTCACTTATTTTCACTCATGCTTTAATAATCAACCATGATGTCTAAGACTGAATCTAATAAATATACCCATCAAACTAACTCCCTTTCTCAACTTCTTAATGTGTGGCTGATTCCACCCCAAATCCTTCCCTCCACTAATTTGTGGTCATATTTCAATACCTACCATGTTTTTGTCGTTCAAAATCCTGATTTCATGATTAACTTCTGATCTTTGTTCTCCCAGACTCACTCTTTCCTCTCCATTCCAACAACTACTTCTACTTGATCACCAGTACCTAACTAGTAGATATCTTTACATTATTCTAACACCTAATCTATTTTGTCAGATAAGATTTTCTAAAATACTCTTTCATCACTTTTATTCCTTCTTCAAGAGGAGGTAGCTTCTTAAAACACTGATTTTTCAACCCTAATTGTACATTAAAAACCAACCCACGAACCCAGGCCCCATGCCAGACCAAGTAGTCTCTGGGTGTGGGAACCAGGTACTTGTATTCTTGAAAAGCCTCCCCAGGAGATTCTATGTATAACTTGGGCTGAGAGCTATTGATAGATCAAGCCAAAATTCCGTCAGTCTGATAGTCAAGGCTATCAACCACATTGTCCCACAAACAGGGATGCTTTTCAATGTTTCTCAAACTTCCTCAGTAAGAATAACATGGAGGTGCTAGTTAAATCTCACTGCTCTGGGCTCTATGCAAGTGGCAGGTTAATCAAATGCTCCAAGTGGTTCTTATCTTTGGGGAGGGTGGGCACTGGCTGCAGAGTACCTTGCAGCATCCCAAATGTTGATGTGCATGTGAATCACCCAGGGATCTGGTTGATGTACAGATTCTGATTGCATAGGTGGGGATGGGGAGCAGGAGTCTGCAACTCTAAGTCCCAGGTGCTACCAGTGCCACCAGTCCAGGAGCCATGCTTGTGGAGCCAGGAATACCCACTGAAGTCACCTGGGGAGCCTCACAGAATACTGAGGCTCAGTAGTCACAGACTACTGGAGGTAGCCTGGGGAATCAGGATTTCCCAAAGCTTCCCGGGCGAGAGCATTGTGCTGCCATGGCTGAGGACCAATGTGGTATAGATTCATCTTGGTGCCTACTTTTACTGGCATGCTGTTCTTCCCATCTGGATCGCCCTTCTTTTTTATGTCCATTAAATAACATCCTATAATTTCTGTCAAGCTCTGCTCAAAAGATGACTTATTTTTCCAAGATGCCTTCTTTCTTCAATTCAGTTTAAAAGAATCTTCCTACTTTGATTTATTTTAGCACAGATGTATACAATTTATTTTACATTATCATCCAATTACTTATGGATACCTTTCAGGTTATGAAAATATCCAAGCTTTGTGCTCTGAAACTTTACCGTAGGGCTTTATAGACACCCTACAGTACCTCTTCTACTTCAGTGTCTTAAGCAGTGTCAAGAAAATTATACAAAACTTAGAAATAAATGAAGAGATTACTGCATGTCTTAGCCCTAGCTTGACTTGACTTTCTAGTGACTGCTCTATTTTACAACTCTATAGGGGCATCGGCTAACATGGATTTTTTTTTCCCAGTAGAGATGCAAATAATACCCATCTCTTGGAAGAGATAACCCCAAAGGTTATGGTTTATTGCCCTGCAAGACATGTCAGTTTTGTATGTAACCTAGAAATCTTATTCTAACATTTATTTTATTAAACTAGCTCTATGTAACTCACTTGTTCTCATTAATTAATGAGTCAAATAAAATATTTGACATATACATTTGCATGAGTCATGACTTTTATCTCTTTAAAAATGCGTTTTAGAACGCTGAAATGCTTAAATAGGAGTTTAATCAATGGTGAAATTAGACTGACGAAGCAAGTGATAAAGCTTCATATGGGAAGAGACAATATATCTTGCAAATGTAAAACAGAATAATCAATAAACCAAGCAACATGTGAAAACCCCTAAGTCGTAATAATTTAAAGCAGGGACGAGCTATAGTAATTTGGATGCTCTTCGTCATGGATTATGAGGACAGTCCTTCCCTAGACATTTTTCAGCTGTGTTTTTTTTCCTCCCTGGGCATTTCATCAGTGAAAACAGAGGTTCAGAACATTAGGGTGGTAGTGGCAGGAGCCACAGCAATGGTATCAAATGATCAGTTTGGGTCTTGGCTGTTCAGTAGCGGTTCTCTGTAAATTGGGGTTAACAAGTCCCTAGGAGGTATATCTGGTGCATAATGGGTGCTTCATAAATGTTAGTACTCTTCCTCCTGAGTATCTTTAGTCGATGAGAGAGGTGGACAACTTGCAGCCTACATTGGAAACCTGAGTTATGGAGAAAGAGTTAAAATGACTTAATACTGTTTATATAGGGCCATAAAAACACCATCTGCTGAACTAGCCAGTTAAGCTACTACAAAGCTGACGTGCACTAGCACTGTACCGAGAGGAGAGGAATGGCCGAGGTCTTGCTGTTTCTATCATTATTTGAAGAGCTGCCATCCCGGGACTGGTCTCCAGTTTACCTATCACACAACCCAGTTGTTCAACATTTAAAGATTTATTTTGGCCCTTAAATATTTATGTTCTCCTCCAATCTTTTATTGCTATAGTTACTGAGGAAGAAAAACAAGACCCAGGAGGTTGCTGTGCGGTATATCTGCAGTTCTAGACTTCATCGTTAGGTTAGGGTATGTTTTATGTTGAATTAGACTCAGATGAGTGGATTAATATTAGACCCTCATTTTGCATGATGAGGCTAGATGTGCCTGGGAGAAAAGAATAAGGTCTTTCCCTTTTTATACTCATCAGTCAGTGAAGAAAAGGCCACTAGCTCTGCAATACACATTGCTGAGGCAGAAGTGAGTAGCAGCAGATTCTGAACCTTAGGGGGGTTTGCCTTCTATAAAGTGTGCAGCTGAAGGTTGTCCCAGTGGTAGAAGTGAGCTCAGTGATTGCTCCCGCTGCCTCTCAAACACCTGCGTTTGGATCCTCTGTACCCATTAGGCCTAATGATGGGCTGATTCCACATCCCTGGGACAGTTGGCCTCATTTGGATGATTAAAGAGAATGAGATATATGTCCCAGACACCTGCCAACCTGCAATAATAATAGCTTGTATTTACATAATGCTTTTTCCTAACAATCTCAAAGCCCTTTTTCTTTGAAAATCTTTTTCTGATAGGAATGGGATGAAAATCTTATTTCCATTTTGCAAAGTCTTAGAGCCATGGTAGGATCTAAATATTTTGTCATATTGGTAACTGTTCTGTATCTCAAATTTCGCTGCATATTGAAATCACCCAGAGATCTTCAACAATGCTGGAGACCTGACTTCTATGTCCTGGCCTGCCCATCTGACTGCTCTGGGGGAATGAAGTGGTTCTGATTTTTAAAAGGTCCTTAAGTGATTGGAATGTGCATAAAATCTTGGGGACCACAAAGGTAAAGGTATTTGGTCTGGGGCATTTCTGTAAAGTGTTAATAGTAGGAAGAATTTCAGATGGTAGAGCTGTTAAAACTAGTCTTCCCTATTGAGTTCTCCATCCTTATTGCTGTTTGTTACGCCCGAACAATGCTAATAATAAGAGCCATTTAAAATATAGTCACCTGCTGCATGATGACATTTTTGTCAATGATGGACCTCATAGATGATGATGTGGTCCCATAAGATAATGATGGAACTGAAAAATTCCTGTTGCTTAGGGGCATCCGAGTCATCATAATGTCATAGTGTCATGTCTGTGGTGATGCTGGTATAAACAAACCTACTGAGCTGCCACTTATAAGAAAGTATAGCACATAAAATTATGTACATTGTGTAATAGTTGATAATGAAAATATGCGACTGTGATATTGGTTTACGTAATTTGCTATACTCTATGTTTGTTATTTTAGAGTATACTCCTAAGAAAAGTTTACTGTCCACACTATGCCATGTTCCATGGGCAGTAGACTT
The DNA here is from genome assembly GCA_004027185.1 of Glis glis. Lineage (NCBI taxonomy): Eukaryota > Metazoa > Chordata > Mammalia > Rodentia > Gliridae > Glis > Glis glis. The sequence goes on along the minus strand of PVJS01014594.1, from coordinate 15,864 downwards.
ATACATCTCATGTTTACCATGTTTCTTGATCACATCATTTTCTCTTGTACTTAATTTAATCTCATGTTGTTTTGTTCAACATGGCCCTGAGAGAAATAGGCTATTATATATATATATATATATATATATATATATATATATATATATGTGATGGGTAGGTGGCTACACCATCTAGGTTTGTGTAAGTACACTCTAATGTTCATACAATGGTGGAGTCACCTAAGGATGTATTTTTTAGAATGTATTCCTGCCATTAAGTGACACATGACTGTATCGCCCAGTGCCGGAATCCTTGGGCTAATCCTCACCCTTGCCTCCAGCCAACAGGAGTCCAGCTCCGATCATTACCTTCCAGCAGGAATTATACTTTGGTGGGGAATTCTAGGGAGAAGATGAGTAAGATTGTCATGTTAAAAAACAATAAGAACAAATTAATCCTTTGGGAACTTCAGGCTTTGGGAAAAAGTTTTCTAGTAAGCTGGGGTTTTAAGGAGGGAAAATGCCAAAGGCCTTTGAGTCACAGTGGAGAAGGGATGCTGCAAGCCATGGAGTTTAAAGGGGGTCTGTGTGGTGTGGCTGGGAGCTGTCTATCATTGAACTTACTTGTTTCCTGCATTGCATAATGATGTTCAACACTGTTGAGCGTTGGAAAAGCCATGGGGCCACCGGTGCGTCCTGGTCCTTACCTCAGTGCTGGTGATTCAGCCATGGCTTCCAGGGTGGGACCAGCTTCACCTGAAGATGCACGCAGCTGAGGTGACATTTACAGGGCTGTTTTGTGAGAGCAGCTGTTGCCTGTGGGGAGCAAGGCTGGCTTCTCAGATGTTGACTGCCTCTCCACCAGTCTGGCCAGTAAGAAGAGGAAGCAGGGGCAAAAGAAAAGCGGAGTAACTATGGGACCCGCGTGGAAACCATGGAAGAGGGGAGATGATTGGAGAGAAGGCAAAATGGCTGTAGTAACTCACTGGATAAGAGTTTATTCTCTTAGTGTCTTAGAAGTCATATATAACTTATATATGTGGGATAACTTTTTTTTATTATCAGTTGTCTTAGAATTCTTTTTTTTATGTGCTTTTATTGGTGCATTATAGTCTCATATCACAATGAAAATCAAGTTGACAGTAACACACATGCACACAGCACTTGGTGCACCCCCATCTCTCTTCCCCCCCAATACAGAGTGCTGAGTTTGACGTTGGTATATTCTCATGTGTACACATGGTTGATAGTATTAATTCCATTAATGAACTTCATTCTTCCCCTTCCCCTTCCCTTAGACCCCTTCCCTGACTCCACTGAGGCTTCTCCACTATTGTCTGAAGTTCCTTTTGTATCCCCATTACTCCTTAGCTTGTGCATATTAGAGAAAACATATGTGCATATTAGAGAAAACATATAACCCTTCTCTTTCTGTGATTGGCTGATCTCACTTAATATAATGCTCTCCAGGTCCTTCCATTTTCTTGTGTGGGATAACTTAGGAGATGAGGAAACTGTAGTTCAGAAACAGGAAAAGATAGTACCTAAGGGCCCACAGCTCTTTTAACCCCAGAAATGGCCCTATGTCCATCCTATGCTACTGTTTTCCCAGGTCATTTATGAACTGTGTGAGGTCAGGACCCTGGGTCGGGTGGGGTTTATGACCTTCTCATGGTTGCCTTTCAGAAAGTTCTTGTAAACACTTAGGGACAACCTGTCATTTAACAGCCCAAATTGGGATTACTAAGACTCTTCAAGGGTACTTGGTGGGTCTTTATATTCACAAATATAGTGTCAACATTTTCATTTTCTAGTGTGAATTATCGAAAATTAGAGCTAAAAAACTTGAACAAGTAACACCCCATTAATTTTTCATGAGAAAGGACAATATTTTCCTCATTATTTCTGATATATTTTTAGGCTATGAAAATAATCAGGGCAAGAGAGTCGATAGAATCATAATGTTGGATAATCATTAGAAAGAGGACAAGAGATGGGAAAGGGGATTTCATCTTGTGGGGGATGAAGTAAATCAGTTTTCAAATCTTGGCATAAAGTTTCATAAACAGGTCTCAAGGCTGAAAAAAAGGTATGTTATGTTTTTATAGTCTTTCTTTTTTCTGTACTGGGAATTGATCAATGAGTTATACCCCTAGCCATTTTAAATTTAATTTTATTTTGAGACAGGGTCTCACTAAGTTGTAGAGGCTGGCCTTGAACATGAGATCCTCTTGCCTTAGCCTCCCAAGTAGCTGAAATTATAGGCATGCACCACCATGCCCAGCTTGTTTTTATAGTGTTATATAACAAAAACACCACGATTGTACCTCCACAGGGTAGATGCTCAGCAAAGAGGTGTATATTTCTAAATTGATTAAGAGGAAATTATGGATGAATAATGTTTTACATACCTACCTCCAGGATGTTGAATGGGAGCACCTAAAGTGGATACAAAAAGAAACAAATCAATCTAATTGTATTACAAATGAAAGACATTCCCACACTGGAGGGGATGAGGAAAACAACTAACCTAGGTAGGTAGCTTTGGAAAATAGTATTTTGACTGATGTTATTAGGCTAAGAAGAAAAGAACTGTATGCAACTACTACATTCTAGTTAATAAATCTTTTTGTCACAGGATTATGGCTTAGCAATTCTGTAACTAAAAACTTTATGTTTATACCAGGGCTAAAAAAATAAGTGAATATATTATAGATAATGAAAGGTTTCTCACTGTTGGAAAAAGAAATTGTAAATAAGAAAAGACACTAGAATCAACCTTGTGGTGTTGGATTGGAACGGTAAGTATGGATATATAATTTTTAATATGCACACAAGCAAATTGATAAATAAATATAAATGACCATGTATGCACGGGTTAGTGTACAACTTCCATTTCTCAATTATGTCTGCTTAGAGGACCAAGGAACAACGACACTCCAGCAGCAATAAGCAACCAGATCTTGGTCCCTAAATCTCATTCTTTGACAAAACAATTAGGGCTCCTTGTAGGAGAAATGCCTGATTCTAGGGCTGGGGCAAGAAAATACAAGATGAGTCTGAATGATCTTGCAGTAAAGATGATCTAAAAAAATAATAATTGAAAAGGCGACACAATGTCAAAGGAAAGAGAAGCCAGCCTGAAAGAGCTCCCAGCAGCTAAAGGGGACAATGCGAGCGACACAATAAATAATAATAATAATAATAGTAATAATAATAATAATAATAATAATAGTAATAATAATAATAACATTGGATTAAACCCAAAGAATAGAATTAATATCTATTTGTTCATCCTGATAGAAATAATTGAATAAATAAATAGATGAGAGGAGAAATGTCTCTTCTTTACACAAGAGTTCCCATTAGTAAATACAGAAGAAATGAAGGACTTGCCAGATCACCATTCAGCAATGCCACAGTAAGAATTGTTGCAAGGAAGATCTAGAGACAGATGCTAAAATCAGTGGGCAAATGTTTGAGGAAAAATCGCATATTAGCATAGTCTCAAAATATCTCTCCTAAGATATCTACCAATTATGAAGGGAATATAGTAGCTTTGTAGTGGAAAAAAGCTGACAGCGCCTTAACCAAGTGGTCAAAGTTAATAGCACAAGTTAGATGATCTGAAGTACACAGTGGCAGAAGTTTCTGGAATGTTGAACAATTTTGGTTCAACATTTTCCACTGGTTCTTTCCATCGCTCTGTAATTTCTGCTTTTATAAACTTATTCTCTTTTTGCTGGGCGCTGCCATTTTATAAATTCATTCTTAAATATTGGACCTGATCCCTTCCCTTACTGTCTGAAGAATAATGTGCAAGTATCTCTGTGATTTGGCCCCCACTTTCTTGTCAGCTTCAGTCCCCACCAAGCCTCAAATTTTAGAGTGTACCTGAGGTCCCTATTAATTTACAAATTTCCAAAGAAACTCTACACTTTTTTTTAGGGGAGCTTTGGTCATGCCATTCCTTCAATTTGGAACATAATCCTCCCATTCTTGCCTGTCACCTTCTAGTCACCTTAGCAGGTAGCCTAAAGGGCACCTCTAAGAATCTCTAATGCCTTCCTGTTCTTTACTCCCCTCCTGTAACAAATTACTCGTTGCCTTATCTAGCTTCTATTTCACCCTTGCTTAATAATACAAGGTAGTTGTTTACTTGTTCATATTCCTTATAGACTGGAGGTTCTCAAACTTCCAAATGCCTAGGAATCACCTAGACAACTTGTTAAAAATACAGGTGTGGGAGCCAGGCGTGGTGGCGTACGTTTGTAATCCCAGTACTTGGGAGGCTGAGACCAGAGGATCCGGGTTCACGGCCAGCCTCAGCTACTTAGCGAGGCCCTCCGCAACTTCGTGAGACCCGGTTTCAAAAAAAAGGATAAAAAATAGGGCTGGGGGTCTAGCTCCGAGGTAGAGCGCCCCTGGGTTCTACCAAAAAATGCAGGTGTGGTGGCGCACGCCTGTAATCCCTATACTTGGGAGGCTGAGACAGGAGGATTGCAGGTTCGAGGCCAGCCTTAGCAACTTGGCAAGACCCTTAGCAACTTAGTGAGACCCTGTCTTAAAATAAAAAATTAAAAATGGCTGGGGGTTTAGGTTGGAGGTAGAACACTCCTGGGTTCAATCCCCAGCACCCCTCTCCCCCTAAAAAATGTAGATTCTGGGAACATAGCCCTCTGTGCTCATCTAAGTGTAATCCAAGAGTTAAAAATAAAGATTCTCAGGACCTATTTCAATTATAGGGAATGGCCTACCAAGTGCTTTGTGCATGCATGTTACTATCATTATGAATTACATTATGATGGGAGACTATGATGTACCAATAAAAGTATTTAAAAAATGTAAGGAATGGGTATCTCTGACCAGAGAATCTTAATTTGTAGCCAATATCTTTGAACTGTGCTTGGGACAATACCAGGACAGTGAAGAAGCACACTGGATCGCCGGAACCCTACAAATTCTGGCACGCATGGGCCTGCGATAAGGGTAAGGGACACATATGAATGTCCCTGTGTCAAGCAGCAAAATTATGACTCGGGCTTTTGCCAAATGGAAAGAGATTTCTAACCACTTGAGGAGAGGAGGGAAGTTACTTTGTCGAGAGACTGGAGACAGGCTCCAAGCTCCAGTGAACTACAGACCACTTCATCAGCAGAAACTGCTGTGCGGCTCCTGTCCTCATCTACTTAAAGAATAAGAGGACCTGTCCAGGTCACACGGTTAACGGGAAGGCTAATACAGGTGGCAGTAATTGATGATTTACTAGATCAAAGACCTATAAGCCAGGCAATAGAGATGACCCCTGCTTATTGATTATCACCTGATAGCTTTAAATTATCCTCAGTGTCCCAGGGGACAGACAGAGAGGAGCTGGTAAGGAAAGGGGCTTAAAGAAGGTCAATAAGTTATTCCCCTACAAGTTAAAGGCATCAAGCCCAGGCAGGCACCTTCTTTTCAAGTGCACTTACAAGAGGGAGAAGAGAAATGGAATAGGCTTCTAATTATTTAAATTGAACCTCCACTCTGCTGAGCGGTGTGCTAGCTAGCATTCTTCCTCCCTGGGAGCTGTCGGTTAGGCCAGGAGAAGGAGATTAAACATGTCAGTGATAGGTGTGGAAATAATTGGGGGCAGTAATTGGGAGAAATCCAGGCGCCTGATTGTGACTGCTCTCTACTTCTCTCTTTCAAAGTCGAGATTCACATTAGCGTATTGATGACCTCATCCATACTGGATGGAATTTATTAACAATAAGAATAATTACAAAAATGACTTGCAGTTAGAGAACCAGATAAACCACAGCCTCAGTGCAGTGGATACATATTTCTGTTTCCATATAAAAGTTTCTCGTTTCCTAGTTTGCAAAAATGAAAAAAAGTTTCATTTTTTTTTCAATTGAATTCAAGGTTAGGTTCAGTGTTGCTTTTCCAGTTTGAAAGTGTGGATTCATCCCATGGCAGGAGTTTTTGAATAGCTAAAAATAGGCTTATAGCTTGTTTGAAAATGTTTGGTGTATTTTCTATAGCACAGGTATTCAATACAAGCTAGTTTAATCTAAATCTTTCCCTAAATAAAATTCTGAAGGAAGTAGCATTTTCCTGTGTGACTCCCAACTTAGTTTTTGTTTTAAAAAGCTATGTGTGGCCAGGCATGGTTGTGCACACCTGTAATTCCAGTATTTGGGAAGATGAGACAGGGGGATTGCAGGTTTGAGGCTACCCTCACAACCTAGTGAGACTTGCAGCAACCTAGCAAGACCCTCTTTCAAATAAAAATAAAAAGGGCTGTGTGTATAGCTCAGAGGTAGAATGCCCTGGGTTCAATCCCCAGTGCCACATAAAGGAAAAAAAAGTTATGTGTATGTGATATATATATATGTAAAATATAATACTATATGTATATAATATAATATAACATTATATTATTAGTATATATTAAATATATTATGTAAATATATTATATACAGATATATGCAAAATATAATATTTGTTTATTTATTTAAACCTCATTTTCTTTCTTTTTTTTTTGCAGTACTGGGGATTGAACCCAGGGGCATTCTACCTCCGAGCTACACTCCCAGTCCTATTTTTTATTTTGCAACAAGTTCTCACTAAGTTGCAGAGGGCCTCACTAAGTAGCTGAGGCTGGCTGCAAACCTGCAATCCTCCTGTCTCAGCCTCCCAAGTACTGGGATTACAAGCATGTGCCACCACGCGTGGCTAACACTCATTTTCAAGACTCAGAATTTTCCACTTTTGAAATTTCTCCCAGGCAGGGATTGATACCAAATATTTGCCTTTTTTAAAGGCAAATATTTCTCTAATCTAATCTAATTTAATCTAATCTAATGTGCATAAAATTCTATCTTGTGTTACCGAAATTTCAAACATTAAAACTGGGAAAGAGGCACTCTTTGGGGACTGGGAGGATCTTTCTAGCTAAGAGAGCATGCAGGGTATATTTGCCTATCTCACTGGTGGGCACGGCGCCCTTGCCTCTTCAGAAAAGCCATGAAGGAGATGTTTCAGCCTGATGCTGACGCCTTCGCCGTTGCTGATGCTGCTGATGCTATCTTGCGTCGGCCAGGTCATTTTTACGAAGGAGTATGTAGTGACGATGTTGGAGTCCTCTCCATCTGTCCTGGGAGGAAGTCAGGACAAAGGTTTTTAGCCTTGTTTGGCTGAGGAGGAAATGAGGCTCAGAGAGGCTGTGATTGATCGGAAGTCCAACTGGGGAAGTGAAACTGCTCTTTCCAACCAGAGTCACCCCTGCCCTCGTCGTCCTCTCCCTTCCTGCATTACACATTGACCACGTGCCACATATTGTGCAAGCACCAGGGATTTCCATGAGCTTCCCTGCAACCTTGCATATCAAGACAAATTCCTGCTCCTAAGGGGCCACAGTAAAGTAAACAGGGACACAAAACGTAAAAACTGACCGAATCAACGAAAAGTGCCCAAGCGTTAGAGTGGCTGTGGTATCAATATCGGAGGCACTCGTGTAAGTTGGATATGGGGCCAAGGTAAGGAGAGGCTATGATGCATTACACAAAGCTTCATGAGACAGGAAGGTTCTAGCAAACTCTGAAGTGAGAGCAGGCACAGACAGACCTGAAATTAGCCTGTCTGCAAAGTGTCATTTAATGCAACCTCATTTAATATTTTAAATGAGAAACTCTATGCAGAAGGGGTTCCATGGCCAAATAATTTTGTGAAAATAGCACGCACTATATCAGAAATTTACAACTCTTCTTGAGATTTTGAGGACTCTGGGAGCCTCTTCAAAAAGAAATCTCTTTAACTTGTATCATCCAGCCAAAGTGTGGGATTAGAGAGCTTTAAATAAACTTTGTTTTTTCCGAGAAAAAAAATCAAGTTTTGATAGTGTAATGTGGAACTTGGGCAAGCACAGACTTAGACAACTGGCGGGTAGGTGTCGGCAGGGGGCTGGGATCCGGCTGTGGGAAGTGCAGCGCTAAAGGGCAGTGGAGATCAGCCCCTCTCAGATGGGTAATATGCCCTAAAGCAGACACAGCTGACACTAACACTGACACCGACATCACTGCTGTCTTTTATCAATAGCATCGAGCCCTCCCAAGAGGGGGCTGTGGTCCCAGAGGGAAGTGGGGGAGGAGGAGGGACATGACATTTTTATTTTCTTGTGGTACTAGGGATTGAACACAGGGGCATTCTACCTCCGGGCTATACCCCCAGCCCATTTTTTATTTTATGTTTTGAAACACAGTCTTGCTAGGTTGCTGAGAGTCTAAGTTTCTGAGGCTAGTCTTGAACTTGCGATCCTCCTAAGTACTCCCAAGTACTGGGTGGCGTGTGCCACCACACCCGGTATGCCAATTTCTATTTATCCTTTTGGGCAGTGTAGTTCACTGAGAGGCAATCCTGAAATGGAATCGCAGCCCCTGGAATGGGTGGAGATGGAGAGGCTGTTGGGCGAGGTGGTGTGGAGGGCTTAACCAAGGGCACAGGCTGCTCATCTCGGGTGCGGAGACCTCTCCTTCTTTTAGCGGAGGCTCTGAGCTCCTCTCCTCCTCCAGGTGACTGGATTAGGCAACTGCTCCAGGCATCTTTGGGAGAGCACCAGGAATATTCTTTAACTTCAGTATTTGTCTGTCTTCCTCTTCTCCTGTCATTTCGGCCAAAATCCATTCCGAAACTAGAGAATATTATGCTGAGATCAGCCAGTCTCGGAAAGTCAAGGTTCGTATGTTTTATCTCATGTATGGAAACTAGAGAGAAAATAGGAAACAAAAGGGACTTTAGATACACGAGGAGAGAGACCAGTAGAATAGTGGAAGGAGATGATTGAGGGAGGGAGGGAGGTGGGGAGGAGAACAACGAGGCTTGAGGAAGGAAACAGTTCAAATAATGTTATGTCCAAATAGGAAGGCATCACTACTAATCCCATTAACATGTACCGGGAGGGAGGAGGGGGGAGTGGGGTGGGACGCAGAGGGAAATACACCAAGCCATGTGTGCATGTATCACTTTGAATCTCACTGTGATATATAATTACAATACACCAACAAAAGTTTAAAAATAAAATAAAATAGAATCTCTCTTTCCAAAAAAAAAAATCCATCCTGAGAGGCATTCTTCCCTGTCATATGTAACACAGACACTGACAGTCTCTCATTATAGCATGATTCTGTGTTTTCTTCCAAGGCCCTTATGTTACATAATATGCTACCAGGGAGCAACCTTGCTTGTCCGCTGAACCTAGGATGGTGCCCGCACACAGTAAGTCTCAACATTTATCGAGTAAAAGTTTGGTTGCCAGCTTTTCAAAGAAACGGTCATTTCCCATTCTTTTTTGGTGAACAAGCATATAAAGGGCAGGCTAGAAAAAGAGAACTAACCTTTATCATGCTTAACCATGTGTCTACACTTTTCCTACATTACCTCCTTTAAGGCTTGCAATACTCCTTGTGAATGGGTATTATTATATTACCATCATAATTTTGTAGATGAAGAAACAGAAGGTCAGAGATGTCTCACTTGTCATAGGTCACCCAGGCACTAGGCACACGTGGCGTCTTGGTCTGAGCCACAGAGAGGATGGGACATTCATCTCAGCATCAGGAGGTAGAATCTGTTGCTGATCTTATTACTAATTAGTGTTGGATTTTTTTTTTTTTTGGTACTGAGGATTGAAGCTGGGGGCACTCTACCTCCAAGCTATATCCTCAGCCCTATTTTTATTCTTTATTTTTGAAACAGGGTCTCACTAAGTTGCGGAGGGCCTCACTAAGTAGCTGAGGCTGGTCGTGAACCCGGATCCTCCGGTCTCAGCCTCCCAAGTACTGGGATTACAAGCGTGCACCACCACGCTTGGCTAGTGTTGGATTCTTATTATCTAATATTTGATTATACAGAAAATCACAGATTTTTACCACTTTCTTCTATTTACATGACCTATATTAAGATTTCTTCTTAAATTTGGTACTGTCCCTTCACACGGATGGATCTTTCTGGAGGCTGATGATTGCATAATGCAACCTCATTTAATACTTTAAATGAAAATAATTAAATTCCCATTCCGCCTTGGATCTGTTTGAGTAAAATGTGGGAATCTTAGGATCCGTGCTCTTTTGGGGATGTTGGTCCTTCACTAGATGGCGCTGTTGTATTAGTTTTATCTATTTCCTCCTTGGTTCCTACCCTGTGATAGTGTAACTGTCCCTTTTTGCAGTTTTCAGGGCTCCGTCCAAGGGCAGTGCGGGGAACAAGCAAACATCATGTTTACATGTTTAATAACATGGGTCCTGAATCCTAGCTTAGATTTTAGGACTATTTACCCCCGTCGGCAGTCATCTTTTCTGTGCTTTCCCTAGTCCTTCCTGAACTGCACTGAAATCAGGGACGTGACAAGTTTGCTACTGGAGCTAGAATTTAAACTCCTGTCAAGCGGAGTCCCAGACCCGTGACCTTCACCAGGTGCCCGAGCACATGCCCCCGGGCAACCGCACGTCTCTGCACTCTCCTGCTCTCTGTTCCCTCAGCATTTTCACTAGCACGTGTGCGCTTGTTAGTTAGATTGGAAGCATGTCCCTTAATTTTAATTATATGTTTCTGGACTCTTCGGTTCATTATGAGCTCCTGGGGAACAGGCATCTGTATGTTTTTTTTTTAAATCATACTTTGTGACAAGAACAGAGAATTCCGAAGTTAGGCCTGGGTTTTGTTTCTCTCTCTGCTCTTAACAACACAGTGATGCTGGGAGCTTTCATCAAGCCTCAGTTTCCTCACCTGTGAAATGGGCCTAATAGCACCTATCTCAGAGACATGTGATAACCTAAGGCTCTTGCCATGTGGTGGGCTCTCATTACATACTAGGTTCCTTTAGTCGGGTGCCTGTCACCACAAAGCTATGTAAATGAGTAAGTTTATAGCACAAGGTCCACACGGGCCCCTGTGTTGCCCTATCTGTAGCTGTACTGGGTGCATTTATTCCAACAGCCATCATTCAACAAATGTCAGCTACCATGTGCGAGGCGCTGTGCTGGGCCATGAGGGCAGGACAGTGGACCAGGCGGTCAGGATTCCTGTGTTCAGTACAAAAGGAAGCAGATTCAGGAAAGGAAATGAAAGAGGAGCCTGGCCAGAGGGTGCAAAGGAGGCAGGGCCAGGCGGTCAGGGAGGGTTGGCTGAGGAAGTTGGCTTTGAGCTGAGTTGTGAAGGACGAGAACAGACTATTTGTGTAGCATGAAGAGGAAGTGTTTCATCCCCCGACATTTTCCGATACCGAAGTTCTTAGAAATCTCACTGTTCTGTCTGTGATGGGAGGTTTGGTGGTTTATGAACGGAGCCCCTATTTAGGACAATACGTATGTCTTCTGACTATTCTTCCCCCTCTACTCACTCTGGAGAAGAGGCATGGAAAATGTAGTTGCCTTGTCTCATGAATGTGACCTGGATGCCCGCTTCTGTGATCTATTTTACAGATATGCAAGACTGCCTGTTCCATGGGGGCTAGCCATTTTCTCTCTTTTTTTGTACTGGGGATTGAACCCAGGGGCATTCTACCTCTAAGCTACATGTACCCCAGCTCCATATTTTTTATTTTTTTATTTTGAAACAGGGTCTTGCTAAGTTCCTGAGGCTGGCCTCGAACCTGTGATCTTCTTGTCTTAGCCTCCCAAGTCCTGGGTTCCCATGCCTGGCTAGCCATTTTCTTTTTTTTTTTTTTTTTAACACACGTCTCCTTATTTAGCATCTGTCTTTGGGGTCTCTAATGAACGACTGCTCAATCTGCGCACTGTAGACATTTCGGGTTAGATAATTCCCTATTTGTGGGGTTGTCTTGTGCACTGTGGGATGTTTAGCAGCATCCTGGGGGTCTCCCAGTGGCAGCCTCTTTTGCTTTCAGGTCGTGACAACCCACTCTATGTCCAGTCATTGCCAAATATGTCACAGAGAGCAAAATCAACCCTGTTTGAGAACCATTGCTCTAATCCCCATGGATATCTGCAACGTGTCTTTACTTGGGGACAGGGAGGGTGACCTTCACTGGCTCGACTGCTGGAATTGGGACCTGGGAACTCCATCTCCAGAGTTTCCAGTAAGAGGATTAGACTGCCAAGGTGATTGGATTGCATTCCTAATGAGTCGAGCTGCCAACATCTGTTTGTGGTAATTGAGGACAGCTGGGATGCCGGCTGGGCTGAAACCTCCACAACCTTCCCCTGCCCCTGCAGGTACTCGAGCTGGCCCTGGCCATTCTGTCCCATCCACCTCTTGCAGGAAGATGCAGGCAAGGTCAGGGTGTTTGCTGAGAGTGGAATCAACTCAGACAGCATCCTACATCCGATGCTGCTGCGCTGGTTGCGATGCACGAGTGGTGTTCATGCCTCAGAGGCTGTACAGGAAAAAAAAATTGTGCATAGTCCAAAAAACAAAACACAACCAAAACAACACTACTGAGTCACATATATTCACTCGCATGTGCTCAGTCCTGTCATAACAGCTTTACCTGTGTTATTTAATTTATTTCTTTTATCACAACTCTCTGGGGTAGCTACTATATTATTCACCTCTGATAGCCTAGATGTAGATAGTCAGAGATGGAGTTAGGATTTACAACCCAAGCAGCTGATTCCGGAGGTCGCACCATGTCTCTACAATGTGGACTTGATTTTCTAAATTCTATTTTTTCTGTTTTAATTCTATTAAATTATGCACACATGTACTTATTTATAAGTAACATAACATAAAAGTCTGGAGGCAAACATACCAAAGTATTAACAATCTCACTGGGTGGAGCATTAGAGGTGTTTTTTGGGGGGAGGGGAATTTTAGAAACTTTTCCAAATTTTCTAAGTTTTCTATTATTATTTTCATTGGGAGTTATATAGACGTTCTTAAAATATGTGTGTTTGGGGGAGTTGGTAGGAAGAGGAGCAGTGAACTAAAGGGATATTTGGGAAGCTGGTTCCTCCCTGGATCAGAGAAGTGTATTCTGGGGACAGAGCTGACACGCTGACCACCTGGGGGCTGATGTCCCTCTTGGATGTGCCAATCACTGCCTCCTAGCTGAATTCACATTGACCAATGTCACAACTTACCCATATGCTTTGCAGGCTTTGGGTGGAAATCAGCTAGCTAATCAACTAGCTTAAAAAAAATCTCACTTTTCATTGCAAGACTGTCTTTCTTTGAGGGCAGCCTCTGGCAGCTGCATGCAGCCACACACTCCTCCTGAGGGTACTCCACCCCAAGGGAGGCTAAACTGATGGTTGCTTTGCAGACATTGCATTGGTCATTCGAGAATAGTAAAGACCTGCCTCTGGGCCGGGCTCGGTGGGGAAGTGTGGTGATTTCTCAGCAGCAGCAGCAGCAGCAGCAGCAGCAGCAGCAGCAGCAGCACCAGCTCCCACACTTCTTTCTCCAGGGCAGGGTGGAGACTTCTCTCCAGCATCAGTGCAACTTGACTTGGGAGTTTGGACCAGTTCTGTTGACAACCATTAGATTTTTTTTTAAATCTTTTTTTTTGGGAGGGGGGATCCTGGGGATTGAACCCGGGGGCATTCTACCTCTGAGTTACACCCTCAGCCCTTTTTATTTTGAAACATGGTCTTGCTAATTTGCTGAGGGTCCCACTAAGTTGCTGAGGCTGGCCTTCAACTTGGGATCCTCCTGTCTCAGCCTCCCAAGTACTGGGATTACAGGTGTGTGCCACTGCACCCGGCTACCCCCACACTATTTTTCATTTTCCCTAGAAGCCTTACCATGTGTGAGACTGACTGAGAGATAATTGCAGGGCTGGCTTTGCATAGACTGGATATTGAAGAGCAGATGGGTCCTGCTCAACCTTGTACTCCTACGTGTGGCAGAGGCTTCTGGTAATTAGCTTGGACTGTGACTTGAACTTGTGGTGTCAATGCAGGAATGGAAGAGTCCACCTTCCTTTCCCCAAAACCATCTCAGCTCCTTCAAAGGGATGGGAAGAAAGGAAGATGTGTGGTTTAGTGTTTTTTTCTCATGAAAGGCAGAGGTGACCAGAGAAGCAGGAAGCTGCTGAGAGGCAATATTTTTCAATGACATATTATCCCCATTAACATAAAGTCCAGTGGACCCCCAGCGGCTCCAGGTATGCGCATTAACACTGTGCCTTTAAGCTCAGTCAACCTATTTTGTCCCTTCCTCTTGCTGGCTAATTAGAACCACTGGGGCCTCAAGCTCTTTTCTTGGTAATTTCCTTGGATTTCCCAGGTTAGTTTCTGCCCTTGATCTTCCCTAATTTGTCCCACACAGAGCTCTAGGCATATACACATTCAAGGTTCTGTCTTCCCTGGCTGGTCTCATGTGAAGCCTTGGGCTTGGGTACGTTCAGCTTCTCTGTCGTTAACACTCAGTTTTCCCTAGGAAGCTGGTACTGATAATGTAATTGCTCTACTGGGGCAAAAACATGAAACCATTTTTTTCTCTATTAGCCTTCAACCATGCTATGACAAAAGTCTTTTTTTCTCCACTCCTGAGGACAGATTCTGTAATCTGGATATTTTTAGATGTTAAAAGTTGAGCTCCATTTAAACTTTCATCTTTAATGTGATTTAAGTCTTATCCCCAGCACCCCACCCCCAACCCTTACCTGGTACAGGTTTGACCCATGCTCGAGAACCAAGGCTCTTCAGTCTGCTCATCCACCAAGCTCCTCCCAGTGCTTTGGTAGGATGAAGGTGGGTGGGAAGGGCCTTCATAAAGATGCCCTCTCCTCCTTCTCTCTTTGTGGGATTGAAACTTTGCATGGGTTGGAGGGCTTTGGGGGTCTGAGGGAGATGGTGGAGACAGGTCCATCTCATGGTAACCAACTGCATGCCATGATGGGGAGAAGAGCCTAATTATCTCGAAGTTCTGTGGTTCTGCCTCCTTCTGGTGACTTTCATGGCTGGTGAACTTACTGGTCAGCTAGTGTCCACCAGCCCTCTCCCTCACTGAGCATGCTCTTCAGAGAGGGCAGCCCGGTTCTCCTAGAGCCCTGAGATTGGTTTCAGGTCCCAATCTCCTTTCCAGGAGTTTAGCTCCTCTCTTGGTGAAATAGCTGCTGAGATCTTCTTTGGTGCAGAGGACTTGGATGAGAGGTTTCATCCTTTTCTTCTTGGGCACACTGTTGCACATTCCCTTCTCATCCTGATGAAATGGGCCTCCCTGGCAAGCGTCACACATTTAGGTCAGCACTGATCATCATGATCAAGAATATCACCTGCCATCAAAGGCGGAGGTCAAGTTCTCCTGATATCTTTCTATGAGAGCTGCAGGAGACCAAATCTGTGGCTCTGAAAGTTGTCCAGGGAGTGAGATTCCAGTGCCCCTGTCTGGCAGCCACTCCGCATCTTTCTGGGGAGTCTCCTGAAATCTCCCTACCCAATTATTTTCCTTGGAGAATAATTGTAACCTCCTTGTAACCTCCCATCACAGACTCTGTATTGTCCAACAATGCTGTGACCATGATGATCTGTCCTCTGCAGGGCTATCCTCTATGAACTGGGAAAGGACAGAGAATTCTGGTGGTAGAGGTGGAGGGCAGTTTAGGTTTGGGGATCTCTGAGGGAGGTACCTGACCACTGTTCAGAATGTGGGGTTGGTGGCACCTCTTCATCCGTAGCTTTGGGCTCTTGTTGCCATTTTGAGGACATAGTCTGTTCAGCATCCTGTTATTTTAGCTCAGACTTCTTTTTTTTGTTTTGTGGTACCGGGGATTGAACCCAGGGGCGTTCTACCTCCGCGCTACACCCCCGGCCCTATTTTTTATAGTTTATTTTTGAAATCGGGTCTCACGAAGTTGCGGAGGGCCTCACTAGGTAGGTAGGTAGAGAGAGAGAGAGAGAGAGAGAGAGAGGGAGAGAGAGAGAGACAGGGAGAGAGAGA
>PVJS01014593.1:0-40140 GCA_004027185.1 Glis glis | reverse complement strand
ACTTCTCAGGCAGTGTAGCTCAAGGCACGGAATCTTGAGACCCCAGGGAGGCCTCGGGAGGCGGCCTGTTCGCTCATGACACTTTGCAGCACACCAGGGTGGCCCAGGCTGGCTACAGAGAGGGATTATCAACTACTAATAGGAAGTGGCTGGATTTCTCTCCTAGAATTAAGCCTCGTTCGCTTAAAGGCTTGTAGGCTGAATCCTGTGGGGTTGGACACTTCCATTATCCGTTCTCCCGGGGGGGGGGGGGGGGCCTTGCATCAGGGCTAGGCTCTGGCACCAGCCCGGGCGGGCAGGGAGAGGCCTGCGGCTGGCTGCATAGGAGATGTCGGGTTCCAGCACACTCACAGTCTTAAAAACCCTTTTATTGGTGCATTACCACTATACAGAACAGTGGGATTCATTGTTACATATTCGTACATGCACATAACGTAATCTGGTCAATTTCACTTCCCAGTGCAACCCGTCTTACATCCTCCTCGTAGCTCTCCCACCAGCTGCGGCCTGCAGAATCGGGCAGTGCTGCTGTTCCCGCCCTGCAGCTCTGCGCAGGCGCGTCGCATCACCGAGCCTCAGTGTCCTCGTGTCTGCAATGGGCAGAAGTACCCTTCTGAGGAAGGAGTGGAGGTCAGCGATGCAGGGTTCCGGCCGGGGCTCTGGGAACGCTCTGGGTGTGGTCTGGTCACACAGTGCTCACGCACTTCCAAGTTATAGCTTGGTACAAGGGCAAATAAACCGAAAAGACGCCCTTGTACTCAAGTCTCTCCTGAAAGGTGTCGGTGAGGATTGAGAGGGCGGAAGCAGAGCGTCTTGCAGAGCCCAGCGCACCCGGCCCAGCACCACGGCGCCCTCTCCTCCCCTGTTTGCACCCTTGCTGGATTTAGAAGACACAATCTCAAGGAAAGTAGTTGCCCCAAGTCTTTCTGGGGAACAAAACAGGAGTATAATTAACCATAGAGACCGACCAGGAAGATTTCCCTGCCTTAGGGAAGTCGAGGCACAAACCCAAGAGAGGGGTCAGATTCCCGGGTTTGAGGCAGGAGCATTCTGGAGCTAGGGGAGGCACAGAGGCGGCCAGGACGTAGGAGACCCAGGCAGGACGAGCGCCCAGGCCCCCGGACTCCTCGACCAGTGCTCTCCCCCGCGCAGATGGCCTGGACGCCAGGCCTGGCTCCCTCTCGCCCCCCTGTGGTCATTCTGAGAACACTCCGGCTGCCAGCGCTGCCGGGACCCGCGGCGCACAGATGCACCCGGCCGAGGCAGCCCTTCCTCTGGGAGCCCTCAGCGGTGAGTCATCCCCGAGGAGGAGGGCGCTGGAGGACAGACCCGCCCCGGGGGTGGGGACCGGAATCCCAGAGGGCTCCCCGCTCGGCCCCGCGGCTGCGGTGCTGGGCCTCCTTCCTGCTCGGCTCCTGGCTCCTGGGCTTACGGAGGGACAGGGGGATGGAGGTAGTGGTGGCTTGTGCGGTCTCCTGGGTCCCCTGGCTCAAACCTCTTCACCCAGCTAAATCCACGCGGAGCTCTGTTCGATATGTCCTGGTGAAAATTCCATCCATCGCCCCTCCCCTCTCTTAGGCACCTGCTCCAAGATCTTTTCTCTTCTTGCAGCCCCCTGCCCCCAGCTCCCTGCCGGGCACCTTCCTTGTCCTGGGTCCTGTATCATTAACACCCAGCCGCTTAGTAACCAGTCTAAAACAAGGCTTAAGAGCAATTTTGGTGCAAATCTCTGGGTTTACTTGTTCACTCCTCCACTCAGTTATTTAATGCACATTTATTGAGTGCCAACTGTATGCCAGGTATTATGCTGAATACTGGGAATACAAGGATACAAAAACATTGTTACATTCCCTAATCTGGCACTTGAAAATGTTCTTTTTCACTCAGTCCCCTTCCCTTCCAGAGCTGTTCCCGAGTGTTCCTGCTCGCTGGCTGTGTGACCTTGAGCAGAAAACAAACAAGGAAAAACCAACATTGTTATAGACTCTGAGCCGTGTGCCAGGTGATTTACGTCTGTTATGTAATTCTCCTGACAACTGCATCAGGTAAACATTATTATTCCCAGTTTTCTAGGTGAGGAGATGAACTTGAGAGACTCAGAGAACTTGAACTTGCCCAGGACCACAGAGCCAGGATTTGAACCCAGGTGGTTCATCTGTAAAATAGAATCTGTGCCACACATAAAACCCGTGCTCCATGGAGCCAGGCAGTCTTTTATTTTATTTTCTGTGGTACTGGGAATTGAACCCAGGACATTCCAAATTTGAGCTACACCCCAATCCTATTTCTATTTTATTTTTGAAACAGAGTCTCACTAAGTTACTGTGATCTGCTGGCCTTGAACCCATGATCCTCCTGTCTCAGCCTCCCAAATACTGGAATTACAGGTGTGCGCCATCACACCTGGCTGCCACACAGTCTTCTAGGACCTTTTCTGCTTTTCCCTGCCCCTGGCCTCATGGTTCAGACCTTGGCCAGGATCTCAGCTGTGGCATGAAGCCCCAGGGCTGTGGTCGGAGGCTGGTGGGGTTTGTCCAGGGATGGTCAGTCTGCCTGCTGGATCTCACTCAGATCCACGAGACCAAGTCATCTCAGCCCAGCAAGGCACGGCCTAGTGGGAGGAGGCAAAAAGTGGCGCAGGGTTGTTTAGTTTAAAAGTCAAGTATGTGTCTCAAAATGCCGTTAATGGATTAATCAAAACAAAAACGAAAACCAGACGCAAAGATGTTCATAGCAGCTTTGATGATAATGACCAAGAACGGCAAACAGCACAAATGTCTACCAACAAGAAGTTGAATAAATAGTGATATGAATAGATATATATTTACATCTCTACAATGAAATACTGTTTCACAATGAAAAAGAATTCTAATAGCTGCATGCAGCTATATGGATGCCTCTCACAGATAAAGGGTGGGGTGAAAGAAACCAGGCAGGACACAATCCCCCACTGTGGGAGTCTGCTCGCATGAAGCGCAAGCGGTGGCAGCCTTCACCGTGATAATAGAGATCGTCCTTGTGACTACCTTTGGAGGCTGTGGCCTGGGAGGAGGCATATATATTTTGAGGTCTTGGAAATGTGGGAATATTTTACATATTGATCTGAGTGGTGGTTACATGAATGTATACATATGTAAAAATTGCTGGACCTAGTGGCGCATGCTTGTAATCTCTGTGATCCTCCTGTCTCAGCCTCCCAAGTACTGAAATTGTAGGCATGCACCGCCATACCCTGCTCAGACCTGCTCAGACCACCCATTTAATTATCCACTATTTCTCTCTTGGTTTTAATTGTGTATTTTTTCTTTATTGAAGAGGTTACTATACATTCATATGGTTCCAAATCCCAAAACCACAGACTGTGTGTGTGTGTGTGTGTGTGTGTGTGTGTGTGTTAGTTACTGGGGATTGAATCCAGGACTGTTCTATCTCCAGGCTACACCCCCAGCCCTATTTTACTTTCTATTTAGAAACAAGGTCTTGCTAAATTGCTGAAAGACTAAGTTGCTGAGGCTGGCTTCGAACCTGTGATCCTCCTGTCTCAGCCTCCCAGGTACTGAGATTACAGGCATGCACCACCTGTAACTACGCTTGGTTTCTTGGTTTTAATTGTGTATTTTTTCTTTACTGAATAGGTTACCATGCATTTATAGGGTCCCAAGTCCCAGAGCCACAGACTCTTGCTACACCTCTCCCCACCCACCCAGCTCTGCTCAGAGACAATCAACCACACCAGCGTCTACCTGCTGCCCCTGCATGGACTCAGGAATCACAGCCTTTTCTGGCCAAACTCCCTCACCTCCGACATGGTGGGAGGCTAGATGAGCTCTGCCCCCCAAGACCGCAGCCTCCTGCCAAGTGTGACTCGGGGCAGGGTCTCCCCTCCAGCGGCCTCCCCTCTCCCGCGTCTTTTCCTACCGGATGCTTTTGCAGGGACTCTGCTCTCCCTGCCACCAGCTCTGGGGCCTCCTCTCTGCTCAGGTATGTCAGTGCGTGTCAGCGCGTGCTGTCTGCTCAGCTGCCTCTCTTCCTCCTGCAGCCTTGGCTGTTTTTTTTTTTTTTTGATAGTGGGGATCAAACCCAGGGGTGCCCTATCACTGAACTACATCCCCAGTCTCTCTTATTTTTTGTGGTTCTAGGGATTGAACCCAGGGGCATTCTACCTCTGAGCTACATCTCCAGCCCAATTTTATTTTTATTTATTTATTTTTAATTTTTTTGTGTTGCAGAGACCCTCACTAAGTAGCTGAGGTTGGCTGCGAACCTGCGATCCTCCTGTCTCAGTTTCCCAAGTACTGGAATTACAAGTGTGCTCCACCACACTGGTTTTCCCACAGTCTCTCTTTTTTTTTTTTTTTTTTTTTTGCGGTACCAGGGATTGAACCCAGGGACTTTCTACCTCCGAGCTACACCCCTGGCCCTATTTTTTATACTTTATTTTGAAACCGGGTCTCACGAAGTTGCAGAGGCCTCACTAAGTAGCTGAGGCTGGCCGCAAACCCGGATCCTCCAGTCTCTGCCTCCCAAGTACTGGGATTACAAGCGTGCACCACCACGCCTGGTAGTCTCTTTTTATTTTTTATTTTTAGACAGAGTCTTTCTAAGTTGCCCAGGCTGGCCTTGAACTTGCGACCCTCCTACCTCAGCCTCCTGGGCCAGGGTGCCCGCCTCCCTCCTGCAATCTTATACATCTCTGGCCACTTCTCCAGGACGCCACCCGCTCTCTCCTGCTTGATAATTCAGCTGCTTCTTGGGGTGCCTGTTCTGTTGGGGGGTTTCTCTGGCTCCCTGACACCCAGCTTGGCACCTCCCCATTAGATGGGAACTGGTGTCTCTCAAATCAGGGAGACAGGAATTGGGTTCTAAGATCAGGGCTTCTCCCTTCTTCTCTCCAAATGCCCCAGCCTCTCTTGGCTCCAGCTGGCCTTTCTCAAAGCCCCCTTCTGAACCTCATTCCCTCTCCTCTCCTCCCACTTTGCCCTCCTCCATTTTGTTTTGTGCTCCGGAAGGGAAGGTTAGCCTCTACCTCTGCTTCATGGGACACACCTGCTCCCCAGCAAAAAGATCTGAAGGCAGGAGGAGGAGAGACCAGGGTTAGCCCCATCCTCGCTCTCTGCTGAGCTGCATCTCCCTCCCGAGCCTCCGAGGCTCCGAGGCTCCGGCTGCAGCTCCTCCAGCTCCAACTCCAGCCAGGCTCTGGCAAGAGCACCCTCCCCTTCCCCAGCCCTGGACACACCATCATCTCGCTGGGTCCCTTGGGGATGCCACACTTCTGCAGGCAGCCTCTTTGTCTATACTGCTTCATCTAAGCCTTGAATATGCCCCATATTTCCTGTCACAACTGATGGATGCACGCACCGTTTACCCCAACGTGCCTCGCCCTTCACCCTCTTGCTGGGGGAGAGAATTGGTCACTGGTGATCCCCCTTTTTTTGATTTAAAAAAATTTTTGGTGGTACTGGAGATTCAACCCAGGAGCATTCTACCTCTGAGCTACACCCCCAGCCTATTTTATTTTTTATTTTGAAACAAGGTCTCACTAAGTTGCTGAGGGCCTTGTGATAAATTGCAGAGGCTGGCCTCAAACCTGTGATCTTCCTGTCTCAGCCTTGCAAGTACTGGGATTACAGGTGTGCGCCACCAGGCCCGGCTGATTCTTCCCTTTGACCTTGGACAAGTTGCTCCTGTGGTAAGTTTTCTGGTGGGTGACGTGGGAATCCGTGGCAGACTGTCCCCAGGGGGGGTGTAAGGACTCAATGGTGCTCCTGAGTGGGGGGCCCAGCACAAGGCCTGCGGAAGAACCTGGGTAAAGTCTGCTTCCTCTCGCTTTGGGGAGTGGCTGCCCCTCCCTCCGGCCTGACCTGAGGGAGGTGTTCCTCCATCTGGAAGGGAATTTAGGAACTGGAGGGAATGTGCCCAGGGACAGCCCACCTCTACCTGCTCCCGTTACTGCACTAACCCAAACAACCTCTCTCTCTTTCAATGTCTCATTTGCCTTTTATTTTTTATTTTATTTTTTGTGTGTGTGTGGTACTGGGGATTGAACCCAAGGGTGTTGTACCTCCGAGCTATACCCCCAGCCCTATTTTATTCTTTATTTTGAAACAGGGTCTCACTAGGTTGCAGAGGGCCTCACAAGCTGCTGAGACTGGCTGTGAACCTGAGATCCTCCTGTGTCAGCTTCCCAAGTACTGGGATGACAAGCATGTGTGTGCCACCACGCCCGGTGTCTCATTTGCCTTTTAAATAGAGATTGGCAAGCTGGGGTGGTAGTGGTGCACGCCTGTAATTCCAGTACTTGGGAGGCTGACACCGGAGGATCGCAGGTTCAGGGACAGCCTCAGCAACTTAGCAAGGCTCTGTTTCAAAATAAAAAATAAGCCAGGCGTGGTGGCGCACACTTGTAATCCTAGTACTTGGGAGGCAGAGACAGGAGGATCACAGGTTTGCGGTCAGCCTCTGCAACTTAGCGAGACCCTGTTTCAAAATAAAAGAATAAAAATAGGGCTGGGAGTATAGCTCAGAGGTTGAGTGCCCCTAGGTTCCATCCCCAGTAGCGCGCGCGCGCGCGCACACACACACACACACACACACACACACACACACACAAATAAAATAGGGCTGGGGTGGGTAGCTCGGAGGTAGAATGCCCCTGGGTTCCATCAGGTACCAAAAAAAAAAAAAACAGGAGATTGGTGGATGCCTGTGTGTGTGGAGGGGCTGTCTGTTCATGTCTGTTCACTCCAGGAGGACAGCAAGAGGCCCTTGCCCTCCCATGGCTGCCGCCATCAGCGCTGTCTGGCCAGGGGCTGCTCTCACTCCATTAGCCTTCAGGAATAAGAAGAACGGTTTCTTAAGTCAAGAATAATTATTTCAACCAGCTTTCCTCCTCAGCTGGCTGCTGCGCCGGCTGGGCCGCGTGTGCTGGCTGACAAATTAATTTCTATTATTTATATTGGACTAGAGAGGAAGCGCAAGCCCAGGGGAGGGGCGGGGGAGACATGGCAGAGGAGATGGAGAGACAGGGCCAGGGAAGTGGAGAGACGAGAGCCGGCGAGCCGCCGCAGGATCAGAGATGGAGACGGCAGAAAGCACGGGCGGTGCTGGAGGAGGAGAAGGAGCCCGAGGGCGGCGGCAGGACAGCAGGCTGGGCCCTGGGTGCGGGCCGGGCTCTGCTCCGCACCTGGGGGCGGCTGGGTCTGCCACACAGGCTCGGTGCAGATCTGCCCGGGCGCCGCTTTCTCCGCGCTCCCGGCGGGGACATGCGCCGGCATATCATTGAGCTCTCAGGACAAGCGCGCTTCATGGCCCATCAAAATGCAGAGAGGCGAATCGGCTCCCCCAGCCCCAGGCGTCTGCCAGCCCCGCGCCTCCTCCCCGGGGGACAGCGAAGGTCTCTTTAAACTGGCCCTACCCAAGTGAGGACCACTGGCGGCTTGGAGGAAATGTGCCCCCACTCGTCGCCAGCCCCCTTCCTGCTCCCCTCCCCTCTCCCCCCTCTTTATTTATTTACCTGCTTATTTATCTATTTATTTGGTACTGGGGATTGAACCCAGGGGCATTCTACTTCTGAGCTACACCCCCAGCCCTTTTTATTTTTTATTTTGAATTGAGGTCTCACTAAGTTACCACACACTAGTCTTGAACCTGTGATCCTCCTGTCTCAGCTTCCCAAGTACTGGGATTACAGGCATGCGCCACCGCGCCCAGCAGCAAATCTGAAGGGTACAGCTCAAGTTTTTACATGTGTACACACATCTGTGTAACTACTAACCCTTAGATCCTTCCAGCACCCCCAGAGGTCCCTTTCATGCCTCATTCTATCTGTGCCCACGCTGCCCGGCTACTGTGAAGTGACTCTTATTCTGACCTCTGACACCACATGTGACCTACCTTCCTTCCCTCCCTTCCTCTCTCTCTCTCTCTCTCATACTGGGACTTGAACCCAGGAAGATTCTACCTGTGAGCTACATCCCCAGCCTGATTTTATTTTTTATGTTGAAACAGGGTCTTGCTAAGTTGCTGAGGCTGGTCTCGAACCTTTGACCCTCCTGCCTCAGCCTCCCAAGCCCTGGGATTACAGGTGTGCGCCACTGCACCCGGCTTCGCACATTTTACTCGTTAGCAAACATTCTGTAACTAGACTTGCGCAGCGTATGCCCTTTGCTCTCTGGCTTCTTTTGTTCGCCAGTCCGTCTGTTATCCGTGTTGCTGTTTGTAGTAGTCACTCATTATTTTTCCTTACACTGGCGCACTCCATTATATGAATATACCACAATTCATTAAACCGTTCTCCTGTTGACAGAGAGCTGGTTTGTTTTCAGTTTTTGACTATTGTGAATAAAGCTTCGTGAACATTCTGTTACCGGTTATGCTCTGTGCACTAAGGGTGGTGTGAACTTGGGCAAGGTACCTAATTTCTCTGAGCTCCAATTTCCTCATTTCTAAAATGGGAAGAAGGAGCTGGGCATAGTGGTGCGTGCCTGCAATCCCAGTGCCTGCTAGCCTCATCAATTTAGTGAGACCCTCAGCAACTTAGTGAAACCCTGTTTCAAAATAAAAAGTAAAAAAGGTCTGGGCGTGGTGGTACACACTAGTACTTGGTAGGCTGAAACAGGAGAATTGCAGGTTTGAGGTCAGCCTCAGCAACGTAGTGAGAATCTCAGCAACCTAGTGAGACCCTGTTTCAAAAACAAAAAATAAGCCTGGTGTGGTGGCACATGCCTGTAATCCCAGTACTTGGGAGGTTGAGACAGGAGGATTGCAGGTTAGAAGCCAGCCTTAGCAACTTAGCAAGGCCTTTAGCAACTTAGTGAGACCATTTCCAAATAAAAATTAAAAAGGGCTGGGGGTACAGCTCGAAGGTAGAATGCCCCTGGGTTCAATCTCCAGTACTCCCCCCAGCCACACATACGCACAAGGGCTGGGGGTGTTGCTCAGAGATAGTATGTCCTTGGTTCAATCCCTAGTGCCAAAAAAAAAAAAAAAAAGAAGGAGGGAAGATGTTAACTATTATGTGGTGTAAACATGAGGATTAAATGAGATAAGACCCAAGATGTCCAACACAGTGCCTGGCACACAGTAAGTGCTTAATAAATGTCATGTCCTCTATCCCATAATAGAGATATTATGGGGAGCTAGGCAAGGAAGTTTCTATATATGATTTCCAGCTTGGGACTCTGAGGTCAGAAAGCTGTGTCAATAGCAACAACCGCGCCTGGCCCAGGGGTACCACAATCCCAGCTACTACAGAGGCTGAGGCCTGATGCCTGGAGGTCCCAGGCCAGCCTGAGCAACACAGAGACCCTGTTCAAAATAAGACTAAAAATGGTCTGGGATCTAGCTCAGTGGTAGAGTGCTTGCCTAGCATGTACAAGGTTCTGGGTTCAATCCCCAGTATTATCACAAAGTAATATAAAAAAATCGCAACCACTACCCAATAGAATCAGCACAGTGATGTCCCAGTGGCACTTCCTGAGTGCTTGCGGGCAGGTCCCGTGTTGTAGAATGTTACTGTCATTTCTACTGCCATCTATGGCTGCTCTCTGAGTCTGTGGGGCTCAAGGTCTGATTTCTACTTAATAGATGGGGAAACTGAGCCCTGGGATAATTTAGAAGATCTGCCCCCAACCAATCATCATTTTGATGGGTCATTTACTGAGAGTAAAACATCTCTCTCTCCCCTCGGTGCCTTTTTGCTCCCAGCCCAGGATCTGGCTCAGGGCAGGAGCTCCTGTTTGCGGAATAGCTGGAAACCGCAGTGACAAGCATTGGAGAGCTTTATAGCCTGTCCTGAAAGTGAAACAGGTCTGGCCCAGTGCACTGAAGAACTCTAGCTCCTGGGCTGATGGAGAAAACCCCCAGGGGTTCTCACATTTGGTCTCAGGCCTGAGGGTCAGTCCTAATGGGGCCAGTGGCCTGCTTGCCCCCTTAAGCCTTTGGAGACGGGCCTTTCCCAAGTGTCAGGGGAGGCTGCGGAGGAGACTTGAGGTGGGGAAGCTGGATGGTTGACCCCAGTTTTGCCCCCCTCATTGGTGAGGTCTGGGTGGCCTGGGGCAGATCATCTGTCCTCCCTGGACCTTCTTTCCTTGTGTGGGACAGGTCAGGTACTTGGGAAGAGGCAGGTGAGTGTTTGGTGAGTTGGGGGTGGGGAGAGGATAGGCAGGCAGCAGGCCTGCTCAGGGCGGTGGGCCTTAGAAGTCCCAAGGAGCAGCCACTTGGAGGAGGGGCCCCTAATGCAAGGTAGAGGGCCGCTAATGAGCCCACCAAGGACCTCAGAGACAGCTCCAATGCTGCTAAAGGGCTTCCCCGGTTTCCTTAACCGCCCAGTGGCCTCCACTAGCAGGACTAATCACCTGCAGGTCTCAGCCACCCCCTGCCACGGTGCTGCCAGCCGCCCCTGCTGCCCCCTCAAGTCAGGAACATGGGGTTCTGGACTTAGATCTGTCCTGTCTGATCCCAGGTGAGCGCTGGGGCGGGGAGATGGGGGCCTGTGGGGCTGGACCTGGAGGAGGAGGGGACAGAGGGAGGAGGATGGAGCCCTGAGCTTTGAAAGGAACCAGGGCCTCTAGGGAGCGATTGCAGAGCCTCTCAGGAGAATGCAAATGATATGCAAAATATGCCAACCATTAGTGATTAGTTGTGGGTCAACAGCTCAGGTCCTCTGAGTAATAAGTTGGCAGCTCTGCACTCCAAGCCTCTGATTGGGCCCAGGGGAGGGCCAGGCGTCATGGCCCTGCACAGCCGATACCAGGACCTCTGGCCCCTTTGGTCTCCAGCCTCCCCCTCCCCCAGCCGGGAGGGGTTCGGGCAGCTGAGCCTCAGAGAAGCCCCCGTTTGTGCTGTAAATTGCCCTGCTTGCTGCACAGCTAGGGCAGCCTCAGCCCCGAGGTGGTCCTGGCCCGAGGTGGCCATGCTTGGCTCCGGAGGCTGGGGGCACTCAAGTCTTCCCTTCCCCTAGCCCGCTGTCACGGGAGCACAGGACCTGAGAGCCCGCCTTCCTCCTCCTGGTCTCCATCTGTGAGTGATTCCTGCGACCTGGACTCGGTGGCCTTTGACGGACAATCTACCAACGTCACAGCACTTGTGCCTCGGTCACTTAATTTGTACCTGGTTCTCATTTGACACATTCAGAGGGACCAGCCAGCCTTGGAGGGCGGGAGGAATAGGGACCTGGTCCATCATCTGGAATTATCCAGAAGACTTGCAGCTGTTGTTGGAGCTGCCAATCCTGCTTGCCTCTGAGGGCAGGAGGAGGGGACCCCGAGAGGGAACCTGGTGGCTCCCCACTCCCACAGGGTGATGCTGGACAGGACCCAGGCGGATCCCTGTCTTCTGAATGCCTGGGCCTGCTCCCTCCGGGCACCCTGTGGGAGAAAATTCTTCTGTGGTCTCAGCCACAGCAGGGGGGAGAGAAGTGAATTTAATTAATATTCTTCAAGTCCCTGCTGTGTGCCCTGCAGCAGTCTAGGTACCATAAAATGAAGGATGTGGAGCGGGAGGAGGGAGCAGGCAGGATGTGTTCAGAGAAGCCAGCTTTTCAGAAAGTCCCTTCCTCGACACCCGGGTTGATGGGCCTGCAGGGCCCAAGTGGGAGCTCTGTCTCTGGGACACCCGCTTTGTGGGGGACGGAGCCCCAGAGGGTCTGGTGAGGAGTCTGTGCCTAACCTTTGTCTCTGGGAAGGGAGGTGCAGGGACCTGACACCATGGTCCAACCCTCTGCAGTTCTGTGGGCAGCAAGGCAGTTCTGAGCAGCTGCGGGTGGACAGCAGCAGGGGAACCCCAGAAGCCTGGAGCCGCCTGCTCCCCAAGGCTCCTCCCCAGCTCCATGGCGTGCATCTCCGGAGGAGGAGCTGAGCTACTTGGAGGCAGTGGTGGCGCCCAGGTGTCCCTTATCTGGCCCAGGGACCCTCAGCTGTCCCTCTGTCGCGCTCCTTCCCTTCCTGGAAGAGAAGCTGGGAGGCAAAGAGGGGAACTGGGGATCAGGGCTCTCTGAGGGGGTGAAGTTGGAAGGTCCTGCGTCTGTAAAATGGGGACTGTCCTGCCAACCTCCTGGGGCCCAGGTGGGAACCAGAGAGAATGTTCCAGCGCTCTGGGGACTTGCAAATACTATGCAAGGCGAGGCCTCCAGTGTGTAGGTGTCTGCTCAGCCGTCCTGAGAACTCCACCACACACTGCCACCCCTGCAGACTCTGTCAGGCCCTCCCTCCCCCACAAGCTCTGAGCTGCACCCCTCCTTGGCCAGCCCATTTCTCTCCTCCCAATCTAGTACCCGCCACCCCCCCCCCCGCAGTCTCCTTGGTGACACTGCTGGAGAGGCCTGGAATCAGACCCCTCCCAGGGGCCTGTGGTGGCCCGTGACCTTCAAGCGGGACTTGGATCCTCTTTCACCTCTTCCCAGCCATCCCTCGTGCTGCGGCCGCCAGGGGAGGATCAAGTGTGCCAGCCGGGAAAGCCAGGGCAGCTTCTCTTCCCGCTCTGACTGGAGCCTCCGCCTCTGAAACCCAGGCAGATAAGTGTGCTGCTGTGTGGGCTGGGCTGAGGATGGAGGGGGTCAGCCATGCTGGAAAACAGGCAGGGCCTGGGTTAGGGTCCCACCCTCACCTAAAATCCTGGGTGATGCGCGTGTGCAAAAAACCTCAGCAATTAAGACAGAATATTTTCATGAAAAAAAGTTTTCTTTTTTTTTTCTTTTTGGTAATGGGGATTGAACCCAGGGGTATTCTACCTCCAAGCTACACCCCATCCCTTTTTATTTTTATTTTGAAACAGGGACTCGCTAGGTTACTGAGGGTCTTGCTAAATTGCTGAGGCTGGCCTCAAACCTGCAATCCTCTTTATCTCCGCCTCCCACGTACTGGGATTATAGGCATGCCCCACCATGGCCGGCTCGAAATATTTTTTTGAAATCAAAATTAATGCAAAACGAAATCCATGATTGTGGTAGGCAGAGTGGTGCCCCTCCTGTGAAGACCCCATGTCTTAATTCCTAGAACCTATGACTATATTCGATTATAAAGGGGAATAAGGGCTTCAGGTAACATATGATTGTTAATCAGCTCCCCTTTAGTTGGGGAGAGGAGGCTGGATTGCCCAGGTGGGGCGGATGTAATCACAGGGTCCTAACGGGGAAGAGGAAGGCAGGGGAGCAGGATCTTCCAGGCTGCAGAGCGAGATGATGTAAGGCGTGACGTGTAAGAAGATGTGATTGGAGACGCCGGGGCTACATGCCAAGGAAGGTGAGCAGCCTCTAGGCGCTGGGAAAAGCTCCTGGGAGCCTCCGGAAAGGAGTGCGGTCCTGCCGACTCCTTGGTTTTATCTCAGGGACCCTGGCGTCAGACTCTGATGTACAGAACTGTAAAATAATAAATGTGTGCCATTTCAAGGCACTAAAGCTGTGGTCATTTGTAACAGCAACAACAAGAAACGGTTGTGATGATGAGCCAGACACAGTCGCCCTGTATCATAAGGGAGGGGTTCCAAGGGTGCACGCAGATAACAAGATCAGGGCAGTATTTGCATATAACTACTCACGTCCTCTGGTATACTCTTAATCATCTCTAGACTACTTATAATACCTAATACAATGTAAATGCTATGTAAATAGTTCTTGTACTGTATTGTTTAGGGAATAATGACAAGGAAAAAAAGTCTGCGCATGTTCAACAAAGATGCATTTTTAAAAACTTTTGATCAATTTTCAGATGGTTGAATCCACAGAGGAGGAACCTACAGGTACAGACTGCCAACGGTACCAACATTTTATCTTATGTTTTGGGGGTACTTGTGATTGAACTCAGGGCTTCAAGTATAATACACAAACACTTGGGCAGGTGTGGTGGTGCACACTTGTAATCCCAGTACTTGGGAGACTGAGACAGGAGGATGGCAGGTTCAAAGCCAGCCTCAGCTACTTAGTGAGGCCCTCTGCAACTTAGTGAGACCCTGTTTCAAAAATAAAGAATAAAAAATAGGGCTGGGGTTGTATCCCGGAGGTAGAATGCCCCTGGGTTCAATCCCCAGTACTGCAAACAAACAAACAAACAAACAACACACAAAAAAAAACAAAATAGGCAAGCACTCTATCACTGAGTTACATCCCCTGCCTTTTTTATTATTTTTTAAATTCGGAGACAGGGTCTAAGTTGTCCAGGCTGGCCTCTAAATTGTGATCCTTCTGCCTACGCCTCCTGAGTTGTTGGGATTACAGGCGCAGGCCACCATACCTGGCTGTACCGACATTTTATTTATTTATTTTAAAATTTTATTTTACTGGGATTCCAGGCATGTGCCACCATACCTGGCCTGTACTGATGTTTTAAAGAAATTTAAATTTTAAGTTTAAATTTTAAAGAACTTTCCTAGATCAGGAAAGTCTAGGCTTCAGGCACCAGGGCTATAGTCCGTGGTGCTCATGCCTCAGTCCTTGAACTACAGGGAGATCAAGGAGGAGGGAAGGAGAGACCGACTGGTGAGAGGGATGGGGGCCACTCGGGCAGCTCCTGAGATCTGCTGACTGGGGGCACAGCTGGGAGTGAGGGGGGAGCAGGAGGGACAGAAGAGAGGAAAGAAGAGGTGTCAAAAAGATAAAGGAGCCGGGCGTGGTGGTGCATGCCTGTAATCCCAGTACTTGGGAGGCTGAGACAGGAGGATCTCATGTTTGAAGCCAGCCTCAGCAACTTAGTGAGGCCCTGTTTCCAAATTAAAAAGGAAAAAATAGAGTGGGGCATGGTGGTGCACACTTGTAATCCTAATACTTGGGAGGCTGAGACCAGAGGATCCGGGTTCACGGCCAGCCTCAGCTACTTAGTGAGGCCCTCGGCAACTTGGTGAGACCCTGTTTCCAAATAAAGAATAAAAAAAAAATAGGGCTGGGGTTGTAGCTCAGAGGTAGGATGCCCCTGGGTTCAATCCCCAGTACCACAGAATAATAAAATAAAAATAAAAAGGGGCTAGAGGAACAAAGGACTTTAAGGTACAGCTAGAAATCCACATAGAAAAGAGACCCAGGGCTGGGCATGGTGGCGCATGCTTGTAATCCCAGTACTTGGGAGGCTGAGACAGGAGGATCCAGGTTCGCAGCCAGCCTCAACTCCTTAGTGAGGCCCTCTGCAACTTAGAGAGACCCTGTTTCAAAATGAAGAATAAAAAATAGGGCTGGGGGTATAGCCCGGAGGTAGAATGCCCCTGGGTTCAATCCCCGGTACCGCCAAAAAAAAAAAAAAGAAAAGAGATCCAGCTGGGCATGGTGGTGTACACCTATATTTGCAATACTTGGGAGGCTGAGACAGGAGGATAGAAGGTTCAAGTCCAGCCTCAGCAACTTAGCGAGAGACCCTATCTCAAAATAAAAAATAAAATAGGGCTGGGGTGTATCTCAGAGGTAGAATGCTCCAGGGTTCAATCCCCGATACCCTGCCTCCAAAACAAAACAAAACAAAACGAAATGAAAACAAAAACAAAAATAAAAACGAAAGAAAGAAAAGAGACCCAGAGAGGGTCAGAGCTGAAAGTGGAAGTCAAAGGTTAGAGAGTCCACAAATTTCTGTTTGGCCAATCTATTACATGCACACGGCTTACAAGTCAAACACTGAGAGGCTCGTAATGAAGTAACCATTCCACCCTGGTCTTTCCCAACTGTGCTCCTGCTCCTGAGGCCGCCACTTCTAAGATTTAACTATTTTTTGTTTTTCTAGTATTTACTTCAGATTTCTAAACAAAAAAAAAATTATTTTTCTACTTTTTTTTGTGGTACTGGGGATGGAACCCAGGGCTACTTCCAAGCTACACCCCAGCCCTATTTTTTATTCTTATTTATTTATTTATTTATTTATTTATTTATTTATTTTTGCAGTACCGGGGATTGAACCCAGGGGCATTCTACCTCCGAGCTACACCCCCGGTCCTATTTTTTATACTTTATTTTGAAACCAGGTCTCACTAAGTTGCAGAGGGCCTCACTAAGTAGCTGAGGCTGGCCTCGAACCCGGATCCTCCTGTCTCAGCCTCCCAAGTACTGGGATTACAAGCGTGTGCCACCACGCCCGGCTCTTTTTTATTTTGATACAGGGTCTCACTAAGTTGCTGAGGCTAGCCTTGAACTTGCAATCCTCCTGTCTCAGCCTCCCAAGTACTAGGATTACAAGCATGTGCCACCAAACCTGTCTCACTCTTTTCCTTCCCTTCCCTTCCCTTCCCTCTGCTTCCTTTCCCTTCCCTTCCCTTCTCTTCTCTTCTCCTTTTCCCTCCCTCCCTCCTTCCCTTCTTTCCTTCCTTTCTCCCCCTCTCTCCCTCTCTCTCTTTTTGCAGGGTTTCACTATGTTGCCCAGGCTGGCCTTGAACTTCCTGCCTTAATCTCCTAAGTAGCTGGGATTACAGGCGTGTGTCATGGTGCCTGGCTCTATTTTTCTTTTTCTAATAATTTTATTAGTTATATGTTGAACCTTATCAAATGATCTTTCAATTTTCTTTTTTTCTCTCCCTTTTCCATTCTTTGTCTTTTTGTTCTATTTTATGGAAGATTTCTACAACTCAATCTTTTAACCCTCATATTTAAATAATTTAAAGTTATCCTTTTAAATTTTTTTTTTTTTTACTTTTAAAATCACTGGTTTTAGCCGGGTGCAGTGTCACACACCTGTAATCCCAGTACCTGGGAGGCTAAGACAGGAGGATCACAGGTTCAAGGCCAGCCTCAGCAATTTACTGAGACCCTCCGCAATTTATGGAGACCCTGTTTCAAAATAAAAAATAAAAAGAACTGGGGGTGTAGCTCAGAGGTAGAATGTCCCTGGGTTCAATCCAAAAAAAAAAAAAACCCAAAACAAACAATAATAATAAAATAAAATCACGGGTTTTCTTTTATAGCATTTTATTTTTATTTCATGGGTCCAATGTATTCTCATCTCTCTGGAAATAATTTTTGTAAGCTTCTGTTTCCTGTATGGTTTCTATTTGCTTCTATTTCTGTTTTTTTTTCTTCTGTTTGTTTTGGTCTCTGTCTTTCAGGTTAGGCATATTCTACACACATATGGTGATCCCTGCTGTCTGTTCATATTTAAAAGCAGGTTACTAGGAAATCACTTGACAGTCCTGTGGGAAAGCTGTCAGCTTCCTGGGCTTCGAGGAAGGATGATGGGATGGGGGCCTCACAGCTTCCTTGGTAGATGTCCAATGTCTTTATATGTAAACTTTTCCCTTGAGCCAGTTTTTTAAGGAGTGATTCTCCAGTTGCCCCCCTGGGGGTATAAACCTGACTGCCAGGAGGGAGGGGAGTAGGGGAGGAGAGCCAGAGTCCCTCGGTTCAGAGTATAGACTCTCACTTTGTCAACTTTCTCAGGAAAGTATTATCGTGGGTTGAGTGGTGGCTCATCTCCATGCATAAACCCTGGAGCCTGTCAAAGTCCCGACGTTAATTTATTTGGATTTTGTTTTTGTTTTTAGTACTGGGGATGAAACCCAGGGGTGTTCTATCTCCAGCTACACCCCCAGCCCTATTTTATTTTGAAACAGGGCGTTATTACATTGCTGAGAGCCTTGTTAAGTTGCTGAGGCTGGCCTCAAACCTGCAATCCTCTTGTCTCAGCCTCCCAAGTACTGGGGTTACAGGCATGCACCACCATGCCTGCCTTGTTAATCTATTTGGAAAAAGAATCTTTGAAGATATAAAGTTAAGAATCTTGGATGAAGCCAGGCGTGGTGGTGCACACCTGTAATCCCAGTACTTGGGAGGCCGAGACAGAGGGATCAAAGGTTAGAGACCAGCCTCAGCAATTTAGCGAGGGCCTCTACAACTTAGTGAGACCCTGCTTCAAAATAAAAAAAAAAAAATAGGGCTGGGGGTATAGCTCAGAGGTAGAATGCCCCTGGGTTCAGTCCCCAGTAAAACACACACACACACACACACACACGGATCTTGGATGAGGTCATCTGGGGTTGTCCTGATGGGCTGTAAACCCAATGACAAGTGTCCCGGAAGCAACACAGAGAAGGGAGGGTCATGGGAAGAGACTGGCGTGATGGAGCCTCACGCCAAGGAGTGCCTGGAGCCACTGGAGACTACGGGAGACCAGGAGTGTGATCTCCGTGGGGCTCCTGGAGGGAGCACGGCCCTGCTCACACCTCCATTCAGACTTGTGGCCTCCAAAGCAGGTAAGAGTACATCTCTCTTGTTTTAAGTTGGCGCTAATTCATTCCCTCAGCCCTAGGAAAGTTACACACGGCCTCCCCTCCAGTTGGCCTGGTCTTCCTGACATTCCTTGGCTCCACCTCTCCCGGGAAGAAACCTCCAGTGTTTGGCTGGGGCGGGGCAGGTAGCGGAGTAGCTGAGGTGTGAGAGGAGACATGAGGGTCTAGCTGCTCCTGCTGGACTCTGACCCGGCACCCCGTTCTCAGCCGCACCCTCGCTCCACCTCCCACGCTAGCTGCGTCTTGAGCACTTGAGGCCAGCTGAGGTTCTGTGCTGTGAATCGCCTGGCTTCCCGCTGGTACTCACCACTCCAGCTCGTGGGCTTGAGGTAACATATATATACAATCTCCATCACCCCTGTAATTGTCGGGGTTCTCCTGAGAAACAGAAGAGAGATACTGAGGACAGCGCCATTATGGGAGTTGCTTGTGCAGTTTTGGAGGAACGAGGGAGCTCATGACAAGTCATCTCTCAGCGGAAGACCAGGGCAGCCCGTGGGATCGCCCAGTCCATGTCCAAAGGCTGGAGACCTGGGGCTGAGAGGGTCGCTCCCAGGCTGAGTCAGAAGGCCTGAGACACCGGTGCGAGTCCCGGCATCTGACACCCTGAGAACCCAGAGCTCCGATGTGCACAGGCAAGAGAGCTTGGAGGTCCCACTCAGGAAGAGAGAGCGACGTTGTCCTCATCCATCCATCGGTTGACGGACACCGAGGTTGGATCCAGAACTTGGCTATTGTGACTTGTGCTGCTGTAAACATGGCTGTCCATATCTCACTGTAGTATTCTAACTTCTAACACTGGCCTTGAACCTGCGAGTCTCCTGTCTCAGCCTCCCAAGTACTTGGATTACAGGTATGTGCCACTGTCCCAGCTTTCATAGTGTGTGTGTGTGTGTGTGTGTGTGTGTGTGACTGGGGATTGAACCCAGGGGCATCTACCTCCAAGATACACCCCCAGCCCAATTTTATTTTTTATTTTGAAACAGGGTCTTGCTAAGTTGTTTTCCCTAGTTGCTGAGGCTGGCCTTGAACCTGTGACCCTTCTGTCTCAGCCTCCCAAGTACTGGGATTCCAGGTGTGCGCCACTGTGCCCGGCAATGATGCATGTCACCTTGATTGATGTTGAATTGTGCTGTTCAACTACATCTGCTCCTCTTCATTGGAACTGTCTCCCCCCGCCAGAGTCCCCCACCAGCCTGAACACTATGGAAGGAGAGACGTTGACACCCAGACACAGGGGTTCCCTGTTGTTGGAACTGGTGCTCCCCCGCTGGGAGACCGCCGCCTTCTGAGCTCTGGCCTCCTGCCCATCTGCCTCCAACATTGAGGGGTGTAGAGGCCTTTTCACTAGGGAAAGGACAAAAGACAGTAAGAGGGGTTCTGGAAGGAGCTAGAGGCCCAGAGGTGGTTGAGGCTAACGGAATGATGGAGGCCATAGTTCTGGACTGAGCTCCTGCACTAGGCCCCGGCAGACCAGCCCAAACCAGACTGGAGCCACTCCTGCTAAACGCTGCCCAATTGAACTGAAACTCCCCCAAAGACCAGCTTTACCCCAAACAGGAGAGTCCAGTCCACCTGAGTCAGCCCCTCTAACCACCGGATGCGAGCCAGTCAATGTTTTTTCCATTGTTCTGTTTCTACGTTTTGTGTGTGTGTGTGTGTGTGTGTGTGTGTGTGTGTGTGTATGTGTTACTAGGGATTGAACTCAGGGGCATTCTACCTCTAAGCTACACCTTCAGCCCTTTTTATTTTTTCTTTTGAAATAGGATCTTGCTAAGTTACCATGCGCTGGCCCTGAATCTGTGCCCCTCCTGTCTCAGGCTCCCAAGAACTGGGATTCCAGGCGTGCGCCACTGCGCCTGGCCTCCGAGTTCCCACGTTACAAGCCCGATGCTCTGCTGTTGCCCAGTGGGGGTTCATTCTATTCTGTAGACTGAAGGCTGCCCTGGTTCATGAATTACAAATAAAAGCCAATTAGATCTATAACTAAATTTGTTGTAATGCTGTGTTTTGACAGCAAGCTCTTAGCTCCTTCCTCTCTGGCAGAGGACTTTGAAACGGCTTGACCGGGCTGAGCAGGTGCTGGGGGGAGGGGTGGAACTGTCTAGAGTTCTTCAGAGGGCCCAGGAAGCTCTGGACACACCCCTGGGCCTCTCCTCCTCTTCCTCCCTAACACTCCAGGCCTGGCCTGGCCTGTCTGCACAGCGCAGGCTCTGGTCAGCTGGCTGCCGGTGGGATCGGGTCAATTGGCCTCACTGGATGGTCTCTGTCCTCCCAGGGGAACCGGGTCCAGTGATTCTCTCTAAAAGCCAGCCAGGAGCACGCCACCTCCTCGCCATGACAGTCCTGGGAGAGGGGAGCTGGGGAACAGCAGCGCCAGCTGCGGCCCCACCTCTGCCCTGCCCTCCGCCATCCCCCAGGAGGCAGCAGACACAATCAGCAACTTTCATTTTTTATAAAATAGAAAGGCACTTTAGGGCTTTTATAGAGGAGGCCGAGGCCCATTAAGACACAAATTAAATCTTCGTGGAACAGGTCAGTGAGGAGTCCCTGTGTGAGCAGGGCCCCTCGCTGGCCCCGCCACCGCACCTGCTCCCTCCCTCTCTCCCCCCAGGACAGAGTGCACCTTAGGGCTGGAGGGGACATTAATCAGCCTTTGCATTAAGTAGTTTGTAGGGCAGGGCTGGAATGGGTAGGAGAGAGAAGCAGGTGATGGCGGGGTGGCGGGGTGGCGGGGTGGCAGAAGGGACAGCCCTCAGCCAGGCACTCTGCATTCTACCGCGTGATCCAACCCTCTTGCAAGCCGAGCCTAAGAGGAATGCTACCACTGTCCCCCATTTTACAGATGGGTAAAACTGAGGTGACACCGGATAAAGTGACATGAAATGTTATGCCGTGAATGTTAGCTGGGACTTGAATCTCTTTTTAGGGGAGACAGAGGAACAAAGGAAGAGAGAGAGAGACAGACAGACAGGCTGTTCCACTTCTCTCTGTTTCCTCTGGCCACCCACCCCAGAGCCATTCTCTGCAGCCCATTTGGGAACAGGGAAGTCCTACCTGTCCTTCCCTGTGACCCTCACTCTCCAGGGGCTCACAGAGATGGTATGCTTTATTTGGGCCGGGGACCCCAGAGCCAGGTGGGTGTGGGGGGAGCGGCCATTAGCCTGTGTACCGTGTCACCCACCGGGAACTTGCAAGGCCCTGGGGTTTGGATAGAGGGTAAGGCGGGCTGTCACAGAGGGCGGGCCCTTGCCTGTCACTCATCCCTTCCTTCCCCAAGTGTTTATTCTGCACCTGCGGTGCAGCTGGTGGGGGGCTAAGTGCTTCAGTTAGGAAGCAGTAAGAAGGAGAATAATGCCCTATTTCTTCTTTCTAAGAAGCACGTTTCCCTGCAATTTTAACATTTCTGAAATCAGGATTTGTCTTACAAGCCGTGAATGTTACAGCCATTTTCTGCAGTGTTTTAGCATGTCCAAACCATGCCAGCTGAGATTCGGTGAAATTTGGTCATTGCTCTGTGTGCAGCACTCTCCAGGTGCTGGGCTCTGTTATAACTACTCCACTTGTGTCAACTTCTGAGCCCAGGGGCGTTCTACCTTGGAGCTACACCCTCAGCCCTTTTTATTTTGAAATAGTCTTGCTAAGTTGCTGAGAGTCTGGCTAAAGTGCTGCAGCTGTCCTCGAACCTGCGATCCTCCTGTCTCAGCCTCCCAAGTACTGGGATTACAGGCGTGTGCCACCACGCCCGGCTTTGTGTCAACTTCTTAAGTCCTCCCAACTATCCTGAGATAGGAATTAGTACTGCCCCCATATGAGAGATGGGGGAAACCAAGGCACGGGGAGGCGAATTCTCATCTCCTCATCAAAGAGTGCACAGCCTCATGGGCTGCCTCGCAAACGTGTTAGGCTAGTAGCCACAGGAGGGCTGCGTGTGGAGCAGCAGAGGAGGCCAGAGGAGGGAGCCTGCCCTGGAACCCCTCAAAGAACAGCTGCGGGGGCCCCGAGAGCTTCCCCGGAGCCCAGAAGCCCTCTCCTCTCCCACCACCCCCTTCCCTTGGTGTGCAGTGAGTATGCATGGCTACCAGGAGCGCCTGTCACTCCTGCCGGCCGGCGTGGGGAGGAGGAGGCTGTGATGGAGTGGGGGTCCCGGGGAGCCACGGAGAAGCTGTGAGCGGCCTGTCCCAGAGCAGACACATGGGTGTTTCTTGGGGGAGGCACCTGCTGATGGGGGGGTTACAATAGGGAGGAGAAAAGGGAGAGAAGTTACTAGAAATCCCCCCTCCAAACCCAATTTCGAGGCAAGAGGCTTGGGATGTCCCCCTCTCCCCACCAACCCGTGACCCTAGGCACACGGCTAGGCCACAGTTTCTCAATCCTGACAGTGGAATAAGTTCTCCACCAGGAGACCCTGCATAGGAACCTAAGGAGTATGAACACTGACCTTTGTCCCCCACCTGTGTCCCCTCTCTCCTGCCCACCTCCCTCACCCCATGCAGTCCTCGCGCTTCCCCAGCCGGCTCTGCCAGGTGCTGGCAATGAAGACCTCACCTACCAAGAGGAGCCGGGGCGCGAGGCCCTGGCGGCCAGCAGCCCGCAGCTGTCAGGCTGCCGGTAATTAATTAATCAATCCATCCAGGAGGCCCGCGGCAGCCAGCAGCAGCTTCTCCGTAGCTGCTCCAGGTGAAGGCCACGGGGTCCGGGGGGGCTGGGAGCGGCGGGGGGGGGGGCGAGGAGGGCGTCTCCCCAAGCCTGCTGTTCCTCTCCTGTGTGCGCGCCTGCTGTGTGTCCTGGGCCAGGTTGGCTGGAAAGAGCCTAAGACAGGTTCAGGCGCCCACGCTTGTCCTTCAGGAGCCCCGACTGGAGGGGCAGCAAGGACGTGGCCTCAGCGGGACTCTGGCCGTGGCTGCACCTGCGGAGGGCTCTGCAGCACACCCACACTGCAGAACCGTCTCCCTCGTGGACAGGAGGCCAGCCCTTCCTGCCTCTTCCTCTGTGGCTCCGTGGCTGTGAGATATGGGGCTGGCAGCCCCCA
The DNA here is from genome assembly GCA_004027185.1 of Glis glis. Classification (NCBI taxonomy): domain Eukaryota; kingdom Metazoa; phylum Chordata; class Mammalia; order Rodentia; family Gliridae; genus Glis; species Glis glis. The sequence goes on along the minus strand of PVJS01014593.1, from coordinate 16,922 downwards.
GGGTAGGGCGCCTCCCATCGGCGAGGGGGCCACTGGGGGCCATGAGCAGCTGAGGGACCCATCTGCCAGTGTGGTTCCAGGGGCCCTGAGCTGGCAGCAGCAGGTTGTACTACACCAGTGGTTTTCCAGGCGTGGCCTCTCGATCGGCAGCATCTGTATCAGCTCGGACATTACAAAATCTAAGCCCTGTCCCAGAGATGCTGAATCTGAAGTTCTGGGGGCACGGCCCAGCAAGCTCTGGGGTGTGTGTGTGTGTGTGTGTGTGTATATGTGTTACTGGGGTTTGAACCCAGGGGCATTCTACCTCTGAGCTACACCCCCAGCCCTATTTTATTTTTTATTTGGAAACGGTCTCACTAAGTTGTGGAGGGCCTCACTAAGTCGCTGAAGCTGGCCTTGAACCTGTGGTCCTCCTGTCTCAGCCTCCCAAGTCCTGGGATTACAGGTGAGCACCACCACGCCCGGCTGCAAGCTCTGTTTTCAGGAGCCCCCCTGGTGGCTCTGCCATCTGATTACACAGGAGAACACTGAACTAGGGGGCACAAGGGGGAGTGACCCAGTCGCGGTCCAGTGCTCATGGGACTTAGAGTCTTGGGTGGCTGACTGGCGGGATGCACGAGGGTCTGTTTGAGGGTTTGGGGACCCAGGCTGTGGCTGGGGCTCCGCTGGCTTGACCAGTTTCCACCAGTCCTCTCTAGACCTTCAACCTCAAAGTCAGCCATAGCCTGGGACCCCTCGGTACCCGCTGTACAGTGTCTTTCCCTCGACACACCTCGCCCTGCAAGGGTGCCACCGTGCAGGGAGACTTCCCATGAGGCATGCTCATTCCTAGGACATGTTGAGTCTCTTCTCGGCCCTTTGCTTTTTGTTTGTTTTTCTGTTTTTGTGGCACTGGGAATGGAACCCGGGGGTGCTCTACCACTGAGATACACCCCCAGTCCTTTATATTTTTTTATTTTGAGACAGGGTCTCACTAAATTGCCAAGGATGCCCTTGAACTTGCAATCCTCCTGCCTTGGCCTCCCGAGTTGCTGGGATGATGGGTGTGCGCCCAGCTTCTGGACTCTTTCTTAGCTGTCTGTAGACGTCAGCACGCTGTTTCATAGACGAGGATGCTGCGGCTCCAAGTGATTTGCCCAAAGCGATGCTGCTAGCAAGGGGAAGAGGATCAGGCCTTTGAGTCCAAGCTCCGAGGGCATCTGCTATAAACAACTTTGGCAGAAGTCACAATTGTGGTTTCTTGGGGGGTCAGGGGGGAACACGGCACACAGGAGCTCACTGGGGCACAGGAAGGGCCACATCTTGGTCTGAGTGATGGTAAAGCATCTGTAAGCACAGGTAAAGCGACTGAGATTTATGCTTAATACTTATACTTTTATTGTTTGTTAATTGTACCCCCTCTTTTTTTGTTACTGGGGATTGAATCCAGGGACATTCTACTTCAGAGCTACATCCCCAGCCCTATTTCATTTTTTATTTGGAAACAGGGTCTTGCTAAGTTGCTGATAGTCTCGCTAAATTGCTGAGGCTGGCCTCAAACCTGCAATCCTTCTGTCTCAGCCTCCCAAGGACTGGGATTACAGGTGTGCCACCACGCCCGGCTATCTCCTTCTTGCATGGCTCTCTTAGAACATCTGTACATGTATGAGGCCTCGCACTCTGCCCCGTGGTCCTTGTTCTAGTATGAGTGACACTGTGCTCAGGACCTGCCTACTGTGTTTGTTTTCCTTCTGGTTAGTTCTTGGCTCTGGATATTGAAGCTTTATTTCTCCTCTACGGTGCACATGGTTCCAGTGCCAGGCATGCAGTCACATACATATGGAGGGGACCTCTACCCTGCACTTTTGTGGCCCATTTCTGAGTAAGTCAGCCCAGTGGGCAGTGGTATTTGTAAACATTAGCTCTACGCCAGGACAGCTGGTGATAACTCACATGAAAGAGACTGTGAATCGAATACACATGTCCACTAAACCCAAGCTAGGTGGATCTCTAGCTCAGGTTCCCCTGAGCTGAGTCCCCTAAGTGCCCGTGGCCACTCCAGTACCCCGAATGTGAGGGCAAGCGTCATGAAGGGGGAGCCAGTGTGGAAAGAGACAGGAACCTAGCTGGGCGTGGGGATGTACTAGTACTTAGGAGGCTGAGACAGGAGGATCGCAGGTTCAAGGCCAGCCTCAGCAACTTAGTGAGGCCCTCCACAACTTAGTGAGACCCTGTTTCAAAATAAAAATAAAGTAAAATAGGGCTGGAGGTGTAGCTTAGAGATAGAAAGCTCCTGGGAGCTTCAATCCCCAATACCAAAAAAAAAAAAAAAAAAAAAGGAAAGAGAGACAGGAACCTTAATGTCTTAATGGGTTATAGGTAAAATACCTGCATTTGCTAATTTTACAGTCATATGACCATGCTCCCTATTTGTTAAAGCCCATCTGAGGGTTGTGGAAGGGGCCTGTGTAAACGAGACAGAAGCTACACTGGCCCACGGCCCGTCCCCAGAGGACAGTTCGGCCCCGCAGCTTTCAAGGACACTGACCATCCTCACCTTTGCCCCTGCCCCATCCTTCTCTTTTGCTGCTTACACACGACTTCTATGGCTCTTCAAGAATAAGCTCCTGGTCTGTTTGACCCGGTGGCAGTTTGTTGACATGCCTTTAGATGGGCCGGAACTTGGTGACGGCCTGCTGCTCCCACCAGCCGCGCGGGACATCCAATTCAACGTATCCATCGATTCCCCCAGTGGCCTTGGGATCACCGTGTCACAATCAGGAACTGCCCATCCTTTATCTGTGGACTAATCTGGCAACTGGTTCTGAGCCCGTCATCTATGCAGGGCCCTGAGGTAGGCCCCCGGGGACCCAGAGGCCACATGGGAGGTGCCCTTCACGCAGGGAGCTGCCGGCCTCTGCTCAGAGCTGCAGCTGAGAGCTCTTACCCCGCCCCGTGCTGTTCCCACGAAGCTAGCTTTTAGCCTCGATCTCTGCGCCTTCCGCAGATCCTCCACTCAATTTCATTTTATTAGATTTGCTCCACGTGGCCATTCTGCCAAAATCATTTTGGATCTTGCTTCTGCTCCTCCCTGCCCTCCCGGTCCCTCCGGCTCCGTGTCATTGCGAGCGTGATGAGCCTGCCTGTTACATCTTCATCGCAGACCTTGATGACAGCCTGCGACTGCCTGGCTGAGGACGGCCCGCAGGCACGAGGAGTTGCCCTCTGGGTGGACACAGATTCCTTAATCAGCGCCCTTTGGGGATGGCAGTTCAATCCACTCATTACATGCCACCCAGCCATGTTTGTCCACTTGTTCTCAAGGACACCGCAAAAGGCCTGTCACATTCCTCAGCGAGCCCAGACACGCCACCTCTGACTCCGTTTCCTTCTGTCAGTCTAGCAACTGTGTCAGGGAAGAAGAGCGAATTCTGCTCTGCAGCCACTGATGCCTCCCGCTTTTAACTTTTTACTTAGTCGTGCATGCAGAAAAGTCCCCAAATCACAAGCACGCAGCTCAACAACTTCTCACAAAGCAGCACACCATTCAGCCGGCACCCAGATCAAGAAAAAGAATTGAGCCATAAGCCGGGCGTGGTAGCGCACGCTTGTAATCCCAGTACTTGTGAGGCTGAGACAGGAGGATCACGGGTTCACGGCCAGCCTCAGCAACTTAGTGAGGCCTCTGCAACTTAGTGAGACCCTGTTTCAAAATAAAGAATAAAAAATAGGGCTGGGGGTGTAGCTCGGAGGTAGAACGCCCCAGGGTTCAATCCCCAGTACCACAAAAAAAAAAAAAAAAGACTTGAGCCGGGCACGGTGGTGCACACTTGGAATCCCAATACTTGGGAAGCTGAGACAGGAGGATCACAGGTTCGAGGTTAGCCTCAACAATTTAGAGAGTCCCTCAGCAACTTAGCAAGACCCTGTTTCAAAATAAAAATATAAAATCGGTCTGGGGGTGTAGTAGCTCAGAGATAGAATGCTCTGGGTTCAATCCACAGTACCACAAAAAAGAAAATAAAAAGAGTCTTGGGACTTCTAACATAGATTAGCTTCTCCCATTTTTTTTTTTTTTGCAGTAGTGGGGATTGTAGCTCAGGGGATTCTACCTCTAAGCTACACCTCCAGCCCTATTTTTTATTCTTTATTTTGAAACAGGGTCTCACTAAGTTGCAGTGAGCCTCACTAAGTAGATGAGGCTGGCCGCGAATCCGGATCCTCTGGTCTCAGCCTCCCAAGTACTGGGATTACAAGTGTGCGCCACCACGCCTGGCTAGCTTCTCCCATTTTTAAACTCTGTATAAGCGGAATCATACGGGTTGCATTCTTTTGCATTGGTTTCTTTTGCTTGACATCCTATGTGACATTTGTCTGTCTTGTAAGTCATTGTAGGTGTGAATTCTCAGTAATGCACACTAGTCCGCTCTATGAATGCGGCACAGAGTATTTATCTATTCCATTGCTGAGGCTGTGAGCTGATTGCTTTGGGGCCATTAGGAACAGGGCTGCTGTGACAGTCTGTGGTTTGTGATGTGGTGCACACAAGCACGTGTGCACGTAGGAGTTTGTTAGGAGTGGAGTCTTCGGGTCTTGGTGTATGCATTTTGTAGATTTGCCAAACAGTTTCTGGAAAGTACTTGTACCATTTCACACTCCCCCAGCAGTATACGAACATCCTCACCAACATTTGGTATTGTTGGTCTTTTTAACTTTATCCCTTCCGGGGGCGGGGGCGTGAAGTGGTGTCTTGTTGAATTTGCATTTCCCTGATGACTAAGGATGTGGGGCCCCTTTTGGCATGCTTATTGGCCATTTGGATTAGCCTCTTTTGTGAAGTGTCTGTTTAAATCTTGTGCTCATTTTTCTATTGGGTTGTCTGCCTTCTTCTTATTGATTCCTAGTGGTTTCTCTTTTATATTCTGAGTGTGTACTGACTCTACTTTTAACCTGAGCTAATTATTTTTGCAAATGACTGTGTTTGATCCTAGGGGGTAGCTAGGAGGGAATGCGTGTCCCTTTAGTGAAGAGCTGAATACGAAGGAGCCTGTGATTCCCGTTGTCAGGGTTTGTAATTAGGCTGCCATGTTTTTCTTGGAAAGTGGTGAGGGTGTGTGGAAGACGAAATGTTCTAGAAATGATGTGTTAGGAGTGGAGGGCAACAGGGCCAGAGGGCAACCTCAGTAGCCGTGGTGGTACAGGAGGGCGGGGAGGGAATCACAGTGTCGCAAAGGACTTTGAGGTCAGTTGTCAGAACCCCTGAGCTCAGGTACTGGCCTTGTCAAAATACCCATTGCTTAGGGTTTCTGCGGTTAAATAAGAAAGCGGTTTGTAAAATGTAGTATTTTATACAAATGTCATATAGCTCTTAAAGTTCAGAGAACTCTACAAGTCTATCTTAATATAATACCGCTGGGCACAGTGGTGCATACCTGTAATCCCAGTACTTGGGAGGCTGAGACCGGAGGGTCTCAAGTTGGAGACCAGCCTCAGCAACTTAATATAGTAGCTGCTCAGTAAATATGCATTGTTGAGTGCCTAATGTATACCACAGATAGGCAATCTAGTGTTAAAGAGACACTGATGTCGGAGTGCCCGGGGTCAAACCCCAGTTCTACCACTTACAAGCCAGCTGCGTCCCCTTAGGCAAATAGTGTGTTTGTGTTTTTCTCCTTATCTGTAAAATAGGGCTGGGATAGTACCTACCACACAGGATGGGTGTGAGAACTAAATGAGATGAGCTATGTAAAGACCCACGCCAGCTCTCATGTCATCAGGAGCTCGCACAGGTCACCACGCATTCTCAGCCTAATGAAGTAGAGCGTGTGTCATTGTCTACGTCTTGCAGATGACGAAACAAGTTGAGCAAGTTGCCAAGGTCACATGACTGTGAGTCCCAGAGCTGGGATTTGAACCCAGGCCTCTCTGGGTCCACCACGGTTAGTACATCTAATTGAACTGCTCTTGGCTGGTATTTGTCCACTCTATTTCCAAGAATGTCAGGAAAGCCTTCATCAACTGCCCCTCTGGATTTCGAGGGGCCAGGGGGCCAAGAGAGGCCTGTGCCCCTGAGGGCAGATGCAGGGCGGGAAGGGATGGAGATCGGTGGTGTGTCTGGAGCACAGGGCTGCAGATCCATCAGGAGCCTGGGCAGGAGTCTCTCCTGAGTCCCAGCCCCGCAGCCTGGGATGGCCCACGAGCTTTCTGTAATGAGCCTGCCATGCTGCTGGACAGAGACTTATGACTCTTGGTGGCCGGGCCGCCTCCTCCCGCTTGTCCTCCCTGGTTATTTATCACATTTGTCCCTCTGGAGAGGCAGGGCCATCGCTTACACTGTCCAGAGCAGGGAATGCAATAAAGTCAGGGCTACAGGAGGCCGGAGTCCTGCCCTGTGGAGCCGCTCCCCGGGTGGGGGCAGGGCAAGGCCCGCAGCAGCGCCAGCCCAGAGTCTGGCTTCCCAGGCATGGTGACAGATGCCACTCACCCTGCCAATCCTGCCCAGCAGCGTCCCAACGTCCACTTGTGCCACTACCCCCCTCGCACCATTTGGACACTGCCACTGTCACTAACGACACCGCCCTCATCCCGCCAGTCATCGTCACAACCATCACCAGTGTGCCCACCGGGAGAGACTGCAGGCTGAGTGTCCCTAAGCTGAAAGTCTGAAATTCGAAATACCTCCAGATAAGAAACTTTCTGAGTGCGACACTACAAGTGGAGATTTCCACACCTGACCTCCCACAGGTCGCAGGCGCCACTAAAAAAAATATTGCATAAAATCACCTTCAGGTTCAGGCGTGGTGGCGCACCCAGGAATCCCAGTACCTGGGAGGCTGACACAGGAGGATCTCAGGGTCAAGGCCAGCCTCAGCAACTCAGTGAGGGCTGGGGTGTAGCTGAGAGGTAGAATGCCCCTGGGTTCAATCCCTGCACCAAAAATAAAAAAAAAATTATCTTCAGGCTAAAGTGCATGTAAAACATCAACAAATGTCATGTTCAGACTTCGGTCCTATCCCCACGATATCTATCTCATTCTGAATATGAAAACACTTCAAAATCCGAAAATATTCAAAATCCAAAGCAATTCTGTTAGCAAGCGTTTTGGATGGAGGGATGCTCAACCTGCACCGCCCGGCCTTGTCACAGCAAGAAGCAAGGGAGTCGGCCTTGCACGGCTGTGTCCACTCTGCTCTGGACTTGTGTCCCCTCCCCAGCGAGTCCTAAAGCCTGCAGCGGCCTTCTCGTCTAGCTCCCCTGGTTCCGTGGAGGCAGGCTGGGGTCAGGAGAAGAGCTTGGCTCTGGACAGACCTGACCTTGGACCCATCTGTGCATGGGCTGGATGAGACCCGGAGCCAGTCACGTCTTCCCAGTGCCTCCGTAGCCTGATCTATCAGGTGGGGCGTAGGAGGAGTCACCTCACGAGGCTACTATAGGGAAATGTGTTGTGTGTCTGGTATACAGTAGGTGCTTAATAAGTGGCACATCAGATGGGGACCATAATTCCCGTTTTTCCAGGGTGACATTGCTCTCTTTCTAGACTCCTAGTTCCCCAAATGACACCCTCCCTGCCTCTGTCCAGAGGATTTTTCTGGGCTTCCTGCTGTCTTGGCCACCCAGCCCAGGACAGCAGCTCCTCGCTCCATCTCCCTCGCCTGACCCAGTTTCTGTGAAAAGCCCCGTTCCTCGTGGCGCAGAGACGGCACCGTCACACCCACAGGTCTCATCGTCCTATTAGGACAACATCAGTGTAAACATTAGTTATTCACAAACCCAATTACATTTTGATTGCGCTGACCCAAGCGAGATTGGGGTTACTCTCAATCTACATTCAGTTTTTGGCCCCGTCTTCCTAAGGTGCAGGGAGAGGACAACAGCCTCCCCTTTCTCCACTGTCCCCTAGGAATCTCCTCCTGGGTGCCATCCTTCCTTCTCCTCCTCACTTGGGCACTCTGCTGTTCAGTGGAGAGGCTGAGCCAGGCAGGGAGGGTTTGGGTGAAAGGAGGACTTCTGTCAGGGAGGGTACGGAGGGGAGTCACGCCCAGCTGGGGTAGGGGTGGGGGGCTGAGCAGCACCCCACATTCTAGACCCTGCCTCTAGTTAGCACATTCCCGCCTGAATGCCGCATCTTCCCTGGAAAGCTGTCCCCCCTGAAGCCTTCCCGGCCCAGGACAGCTTTCCAGCTGCTCAGGCCAAAACCTTGGAGCCACCCACAATACCTTCCTTTTATTCCAATCCATGGGCACGGCTTTTGGCTCTAATTCAAAATATGTTTCTCACAGAGTCTCCTGCTCCCCAGCCTGTGCATCTGCAGCACACCCCCAAATGGCCGCCCCTTCCCTTGTCCATTCTCTCTCTCTCTCTGGAACTGGGGATTGAACTCAGGGGTGTTCTACCTCTGAGCTACACCCCCTGTCCTCTTTATATTTTATTTGGAAGCAGGGTCTCACTAAATTTCTGAGGCTGCCCTTGAACCTGCGATCCTCCCGTCTCAGCCTCCCAAGAACTGGGATTACAGATGTGCATCATTCTGCCCAGCTTGTAGTTCTTTTTTTTTTTTTATGGTACTTGGGATTGAACCCAGAGGCGTTCTACCTCGGAGCTACACCCATCAGCCCTGTTTTATTTTTATTTTTATTTATTTATTTATTTATTTATTTATTTATTTATTTATTTTTATTTATTTTTTTGCGGTACCAGGGATTGAACCCAGGGGTGTTCTACCTCCGAGTTACACCCCCAGCCCTATTTTTTATCCTTTATTTTGAAACCAGGTCTCAATGAAGTTGCGGAGGGCCTCACTAAGTAGCTGAGGCTGGCCTTGAACCTGGATTCCCCGGTCTCCGCCTCCCAAGTACTGGGATTACAAGTGTGCGCCACCATGCCTGGCCTTATTTTTTTATTTTGAAACAGGGTCTCACTAAATTGCAGAGGGCCTCACTAAGTAGCCGAGGCTGGCCGCGAACCCGGATCCTCCGGTCTCAGCCTCCCAAGTACTGGGATTACAAGCATGCACTACCATGCCTGGCTTGTAGTTCATTCTTGACAGCCACCAGAGTGGCCCTTCTACACAAGTGTCTGACTGGGTCACTTTCCTGCTCAAAATGCCACACCGGGTTCCTGTTTCTCTCAGAGTACAAGGCAAAGTCCTTAAATCCCTGCAGGCCCTGCCGAAGGTGGCCTGCTGCCAACTCTCTGACCTTGTCCTTGTCACCCCCCCCACACACACACACAGACAGGACGCCAGGCTCAGGCCTGTCTCTGGTTGGGCAGTCGTTGTTCCCTGTGTCCTCCCAGAAGGCTGAGCGGCTTGTTCCCTCGCCTGGGTCCCACCTCTGCTCACTCAGCACAGAGGCCATCTCTACCTGCCAAGTCCCAGCTGAAAACAGATGGCACCCTCAAATTCACATCCCGTGAGGAGGGTTCGCCAGGGTGTGTGTGGGTGTTTGGAAGCCACAGGGAGTGTGCAGGACCCCCAGACCCTAACAGGGGTATCGGAGCCAGGCCCTGTGGCACGCGCCTGTAATCCTAGTGCTTGGGAGGCTGATGCGGGAGGATTGCAAGTTTGAGGCCAGCAAACTTAGAGAGACCCTATTTCAAAATAAAAAATAAAAAGGGCTGGTAGGGGTGGAGATCTTTGGCAAGGGACTGTCCCCTTGTCTCTGTTCTCCTCAGGGGGCCCCTTTGGCTCAACTCTGCAGAAGCCAGAGATGGGGACCCCGGTGACGTAGTCCATGTGGGCCAGCCTCCCAGGGCATAGAGCTGGGTGGTCTCTAGGGTGGAGAATGGGTCTGGGGGGCCGAAAGGGGTGTCCCAGTCATCTCTCCTGACCATACTACTTGACTATCACCCACCCCACATTCCTCCCTTTCCTGCTTATTTTTCTGTACACCGCTTATCACCTTCTAAAATGCCTGTCATTTTTATCTTCATCCCCTGGGTCGTCAACTCCACAGGGATAGGGATTTTGTCTGTTTTGTCCCTATTGCCTGGCATACCCTAGGTGCTCAATAAAGAGTGAAGGAGCCAGTGAACAATTAAGGGACGCCGTGGGGAAGAGCCAGGTGAGAGGTAACATGGCCCCGGACTCTTCCATAGCCAAGGGCTCTCTGGGTTTCGTCCTGGGAATTACCATCCGTAATGGAGAAAGAATGCATTCCTTGTTCAGGTAATTGGTGGTAACTGATGGTAATTTCGAGTAATTAAACACTAATTAATTCAATGAGTCAGCAATGTATTTATTTATGGTATCTGTGTTTATTCCCTTATAAATATTGGTATTACTTTTGTCAGGCAATTAAAATCCACTGGGGGAGTCACTGAGGTCCCCGAAAGTTATGGAAGCCAGGTCTGGCCGGGGCCAAGGGTGAGCTGTAGGATCAAGGCCAGGTGACCTGGGTGACAGCTGGGGCCAGCGTTCACCGGGCACGGCTGAAGTGCTCTGCGTGTGTTGGTTTGGGGTTGGGGATTAAGATACTTGATCACAAAATCCTTTCTGACTTCTCTACTTTTTCTTTTATTCCTCTCCCCAGTTCAAAAGTATTCTTTTCTTTCTTTTTTTTTTTTTTGATACTAGAGATTGAAGCCAGGAGCATCCTACCTCCCAGCTATACCCCCAGTCCTTTTTATATTTTTTATTTTCATTTATTTGTTAATTTTTTTGTGGTACTGGGGATTGAATCCAAAGGCATTCTACCCCCGAGCTACAACCCCAGCCCAATTTTATTTCTTATTTGGAAACAGGGTCTTGCTAGGTTGATGAGAGTCTTACTACTTGCTGAGACTGTCCTCGAAGCTGGGATCCTCCTGTCTCAGACCCCCAAGTACTGGGATTATAGGCTTGGGCTACTGTGCCTGGCAAAAAGTATTTTGGGGGGTTATAATACATGAGGTCTGTTGGGGACACTGGGTGTGGGAGGCCCTCCCCTCCCCAGCTTCTTTTCCAAGAGAACAGGAATGTTCTGGGTTCTTGGACCTCTGCCCTGAGACCTGATCCCTGTGACACAGGACCAGCCCGTCGTGGGCTAGATAGAAGATGGAGAAGGAGAAGAGAGGGGACCTGGAGGAGCCAGAGCAGGACCTGAAGAGCTGAGGGGACTCCTATGGAGGAGGGGGGATCTGGGGAAAAGCCCCACAGCAGAAAAGGTGAGCCCCAGACCTTGAGGGCCTTGCTGACTTTGCACCAGGCAAGTACCAGGTCCCATAGATGGGCGGCCATGGAGGGACACAGCGATGGCGCCTGTTGAAGACACTGCCCTCATCTTTCTGTACACACTCCCCAACACTCTCAAGGCTGAGGACTCCTCAGAGCCATGGTATGCAAGAAATCTCCCATCTTTAAGAGTCCTCGAGAACTGCCTGTCCTCCTCCCCGAGTGGCCTTTCCCCCATGAGGCCACAGCAGGGAGGCAGGAAGGCACGGGGTCTGCAGTCAGGTGACAGGGGGCCAGATTCTGGCTGTAAGGTACTGGGCACGTTGCCTGACATCTCATCTGTGAAATGGGAATAATGCTGGCACCTGCCCCTGGAGTTGTGTCGTAGTGCTGTAGCACGCTCACGCACATCAATAGAAGTGCTTCACACTGGCTGTCACCATGGCCCACCTTGGCACACCCTGCCTGCCAGTTTGACCTCATCTCTAACCTCAAAGGATCTCCTCTCCCCTCGGATTCCGAGCAGCCCGAGGACTTTCCCCTTCATTGGCACGATGGTTTCCCCACTTCCAGATCTGAAGCGGCGTCTTCCTGGTGGCGGGCCTCTGCTCCTGGCCCCCAAGTGTTGGCAGAGGACTCTCCCTCTGTGCTCCTGCCTCTCCTCCTGCCCAGCATCTTCCGGCATCCCCGTGAGCCGCGGCCGCGGGCGGCCTTGCTCAGCCTCGCTGTCTCTGTCCTGCCCGGTCTCTCTCCCCGGCTTCTCGTCTCCCCATCTCTCTCCCCCTTTGTTCCTTCTGTCTCCCTTAATTAGCCATACTCTGGGACCGAAGTGTTTTTATTATGTTTTATTTATTGAATGGCTTTACGTTTCCTGTTCTTAATTTAAAAGGTAGATCGATAAAATGCTTTATATCCCTTGCTTAAAACAAAACAGCTAAGTTAAGTTGTTTTTTGCTCGTGCGGCTCCTCCTTGCTTTTTTTCTTTCCCCTTATGAAGAAAAGGCTCCTCATCCACGTTAAGTGACAAGAACACTGAATGCGCCAGGCTCATTCATTCAACGGCACTTGAGTCTCGGCTGTGTGTCTGGCGCTGTGCTGGGCTGAAGGATCATGGGAATAAGGCAAAGCCACGCTCCTGCCTCAGGAGGCTCCCAACGAGCTGGCACAGTATGCAGGCCTGGGATCCCGGCACTTGGGAGGCTGAGACAGGAGGATTGCAGGTTCAAGGCCAGCCTCGGCAATTTAGCGAGACCCTGCTTCGAAACAAATATAAAAAGGGATAGGGGTGTAGCTCGGAAGTAGAACACTCCCGGGGTTCAACCCCCCCCAAATAAGGCTCCTATGTAGCTGGGGAAAGAGAAAATGCTAGAAATGCTGTGTCAGTGTGCAGTGTTGCGTGCCTCATGGAGGGAGTGGGGCTGGGAAGTCAACGATGAATCCCTGTTTGGATTCCAGCTCACTGAGGAGCTGACTGCAGGACGAATGTGAGCAGCTGACCTGGGAGGACTGCAGGGAGCACTACGGGGAAGAGGGGCAGAGAGCTGGAAGGAAGGAGGTCAACCCAGGGGGTGTTGACTTCCCTCCAGTCCAGGTTTGAGGCCGCCACCTTCGTTCCCTAGGCGGGTACCCATCAGGAAAGAGCCGCGGGAAGAGTGGAGGGAGACTTCGAGTGTAGTGGAGGCGCTCAGCCCCTCTGGGGAGCTCAGGGGGATCGTGGAGCACACGCACACATCAGAGTTATCCCACAGTGAGGGAGCTGGGGTATTTAGACCCTGTGAGCATCTGCGAGGCTGCCCCGGGGAGGCGCCAGTGCCCAGCACTCTAGCGGCTGCACGATGGCAGAGAGCCTTCAAGCAGAGAAACGGGACGGGCGGGTGGGAGCGGGCTGGTGTGCACTGAGGTGGTGAGGACAGAGAGCGAGCCGGGAGGGAAGGGTGTTTGGGACAGGTGAGGGCGTGAGCAAGGGCAAAGGGGGCATTGACCTCCGGAGCTCCAAATTCAGGAGCAGGAAATTTGGCTCTGTATTGCCCGTACTTCTACTTCCTCATTTATAGAAAGGTGATAAAACCTCTTCCCTTATCATCCACGGTGGCTTGTGAAGAGCCCCCCTGGACCCTGCAGAACAGAGCCACTTCAGCCCGTCCTGTGACTTTCTCTACCGTACCTCCCGCAGGCCGCGAGGCCTGGGTACGCCAGGCTATTTATGATGTCCTGTCGATATCTGTCTTGGCGGAGGAGCGTGCAGGGGACGGATGGAGCCTGGGGTCCTGTCCATCAGTCACTTGGCTGCAATCTCTAAAGAGATTTTAATTGTGAGCTCAGATTTACTCCCGGCATCAGCAGGGCCCGCCCGCCTTTTTACCGGAGAGCGCGGGGCCTGCAGGCCCGCTGTGGCTTGCCAAATGGACGTCTTGTAGCGACGCTGAGGAAATATTTGCTGCGGTGAAACAATGTGCCTGCGGAAAGCAATCGCCCTAAATCGCCCCCTGACAGCCTGCCCGAGCTCCGCCAGGCTCCCTCCACTCTTCCAGCGCGCGGTTGGCTTTCCTGCCACGCCTGCCCAGGGAACAAAATGGCGGTCTCCAACCTGGACCGGAGGGAAGCTGAGGCAGGCACCGCTCCCTGCTCCTGGGCCAGGTGGGGAGGGTAGGATAACCAGGTGGCAGGGGTGGAGAGTGGCGGGAGACAGAGGGGACCCTGGGTTGGGCGCGACACCAGGCCGCCCTGTCCCAAAGGCACAGTAGAGCTTGGCCTGGGAGGATTTACAGCTGAGGACTCAGAGCCTGGGATTGCCTAGAAAGTGGTGCTGGGAAGCCGAGCTTTGGACTTCTGGGGTTCTGCATAATGGTCTGTCTTTGGACCCCCCAGCAGACTCCCTCTCCTGTGCCTGTTTGGGGGCTAGCCCCCCCCCCTTTGCTGCCACGATTTGCTCTGGGAAGAGGATCTGCTTCCAAGGCCTCCATGCAAGCTTGAGTGGCTTCCTCCCTAGAAGTGGCCGAAATCATTTCTCCACCTTGGGGTGAAAATGCTTATGTCCTGATAGAAGGAGAATCTCTGGGGGAGAGGAGGAGGAGAAGAGAGACCAGGAGGAAGAGGAGGAGGAGGAGGTAGTTGGTGGGGAGGTGGAGGCAGAGAGCCTTCCCAGCCTCTCAAATATGGAGCCTCAGCTGGGTGTGGTGGCACATGCCTGTAATATCAGTACTTGGGAGGCTTAGACAGGAGGATTTCAAGTTCGAGACCAGCTTCAGCAACTTAGCACAACTCTCAGCAACCTAGAGAGACCCTATTTCAAAACAAAAAGTAAAATAGGGCTGGGGGTATAGCTCAGAGGTAGAATGCCCATGGATTCAATCCTCAGTAACACACATGCACACACACACACACATACACATCCTTTCTGACAATCTCTTTCTTTTATTGTTTATTTTTTTTGTAGTACTGGAGATTGAACCAGGGGCATTGTACCTCTGAACTACACCCCCAGCCCTATTTTTTATTCTTTATTTTTGAAACAGGGTCTCACTAAGTTGTGGAGGGCCTCACTAAGTAGCTGAGGCTGGCCACGAACCCGGATCCTCCTGTCTCAGCCTCCCAAGTACTGGGATTACAAGCGTGTGCCACCATGCCTGACGTAGTTTTTTATTTTGAAACAGGGTCTTGCTAAGTTGTTGAGGCTGTCCTTGAACCTGTGATCCTTCTGTCTCAGCCTCCCAAGTACTGGGATTATAGGTGTGTGCCACTATGCCCATCTCAATCTCTCTATTTTTTTTTACCCTTGTGGCACTGGGGGAGGCTGAGACAGGAAAATCGCAGGTTCAAGACCAGCTTTAGCAATTTAGTGAGACTCTCAGCAACGTAGCAAGACCCTGTTTAAAACCAAAAAATAAAAAGGACTAGGGGTGTAGCTTGGATTCAACCCCAGTACCACAATAGATAGATAGATAGATAGATGATAGATAGATAGATAGATAGATAGATAAAAGTAGCCTCCTCTCTGCCTTCACGGCTCAGGACTCAGGAGCCCAGGCCCAATTCCCTCTGACCCATCAGGCCTATTTCTGTGGAATTTATCCAATGTGAACAAAACAGACCCAAACCACCAGCTCAGGAGAATTAGGTACTTGATATCAATTGCCACATTACTAGTGACAGCAACATCCCCCCCAAACATGAGTATGCATTAAGAGGGGCACCCATTCGCTGACTCACCATCCCAGAAAGAGAGACTTCATCCTGGACCTCAGGAGGGGACAGCGTTCAGAGGAGCTGGCAGGTGACTCTCCACTGGGCCAACGGGGAACCTCTGGGTTCTGTGCTCGGCAGCCCTGGCGGCCAGGTAACCCCTTTCCCTGATTCTGAGGGAGTCTTTTTTTTTTTTTGAGCTACCGGGGCGTTCTACCTCCGCGCTACACCCCCAGCCCTATTTTTTTTATACTTTTATTATGAAACCGGGTCTCACGAAGTTGCGGAGGGCCTCACTAAGTAGAGAGAGAGAGAGAGAGAGAGAGAGACAGAGACAGAGAGAGAGCTGAGGCTGGCCGCGAACCTGGATCCTCCAGTCTCTGCCTCCCAAAGTACTGGGATTACAAGCGTGTGCCACCACGCCCGGCCTGAGGGAGTCTTAATGTCCGTGCCTGACCACCTGTCCAGTCTCCTCCCTCAGATGGGCAGGTCTGGCTAGGTGCAGAACCCTCAGCCTCTTCCACCACACCGGGCCTCCTGCAGGCCAGAGTCTGTGTCCTCCGGCACTTGGAGAACCCAGCCAAGGCCAGAGAGGACACCTCCCCTGTCACCTGGATGACAGCCTCCCCAGCATGGGTGGCCATGTGAGAGGCCCGGTCTCTGCCCTCCGCCCCGTCCCCAGTTGCCTCCTTCACCTTTCCCAGGTTGTGTTTACCTTGCTTCCTCCCCCTGCCCTGTTCTCCCAGCTGATCTGATTGCTGTAATTAGTTAATCAGTAACTGGCATAATTTCCCCCTGATTAATGCAGGAATAATCACCCGCCGGGGCTGCCAGCAATTTGCTTATCAGAGTCACTTTGAAACAGCTTTGAAAATGAACGATTGGCACCTTCCTCAGGGTTAAAATTAGAGCCCAAGGAGGCCGCCCTCTGCCGTGGGCGTCTGGGAGTGCCAGGCGGGCTGGCAGGGAGCCTCACCCTGTGCGTCTGGGCCATCAGGGTTAGAGAGCGCCAGGGTCCCTGCATCTGGCTCGCTGTAGACACCTTTTGCTGGATGTGAGGAAGACCGCTAGTGCAGCTCCCCGCGTGCAGGTGGAGGTGCTATAGCTCCTTCTGTGATGGAGCGGACAGGTGGAGGCCGGATAGGAGGCGCATGCCGGGTAGGGGCAAGGGCTGCTGAAGAAGGAACAGGGCAGTAGGGCAAGAGAGAGGGGCCACTCTAGAGAGTAATAGTAATGACAGTGACAGCAAAGCAGCCTCAGCCAACCTGTTATGGAGTAGAGGGGCCGTGCCTGCCTCTCCACATCCATGATCTCCTTCAATCCTGACAAGACGGTGACAAGCACTTAATGAACACACACCGTGTGCCGGTCCTGCTTCTTTATGTTCACAATTTTACTCTTAATTATGGAAATTTTCACACACACACACACACACACACACACACACACACAAAGAGAATTGCAATAATGAACTCAACATCCAGTTTCTAAAAGTCATCCACATTTTTCTTTTTTTTTTTTTGCGGTACCGGGGATTGAACGCAGGGGCGTTCTACCTCTGCGCTACACCCCCGGCCCTATTTTTTATACTTTATTTTGAAACCAGGTCTCA
>PVJS01014592.1:0-40141 GCA_004027185.1 Glis glis | reverse complement strand
GAAGTTGCGGAGGGCCTCACTAGGTAAAGAGAGAGAGAGAGAGAGAGAGGGAGAGAGAGAGAGAGAGAGAGAGAGAGAGAGATCGCGCGCGAGCGCATGCGCGCTGAGGTTGGCCGCAAACCTGGATCCTCTGTTCTCCGCCTCCCAAAGTACTGGGATTACAAGCGTGCGCCACCACGCCCGGCGTGAACTTTCTTTTTCCTGTTAAAGATACAATTAGAGACCTGGAGCATGCGTCGGGCCCAAAGATCTGGTTGTAGTTCTCTGTTCCAACTTCTCTCTTACCAAATCTATCATGTCCCCTGACTCCTAGTTGCAGGTAGCCAGTGACTAAGGGAAGACCGAATGTTCCCTACTTTCTCAGCGCCCTGGACCACTGCACCTCCACTTCTGTGAGCTGTTGCATCATAGTCACCAAGTTCCCAGCTACATGTTTGGACATTGCTTTTTACTGAGCCACCAAAAACAGAGCCAGCCTTCTTTCCACCAGTAGAGCTTTCTGTAAGGAGAGCTCAAGCTTCTGGGTATTATAGACTTTCAATAAGTCTTATCCTGAACTTATAATTGTTCAACTTATCCCCTAGTTAAGCCAACCCTTAATTTTGAAGTTTCTGTTCAAAAGACTTGGAGAGCATATCCAAAAGAGAGAATATATGTTTTCTTTTCAGGTAATTTTAACTAACTCCTTATGGAACAATAAAGTAAAGACTTCAAATATTAAGTTACAAATTATGCTTATGCTCATCACAGAGTGGACCTTCCATAATTATTATTTTTAAAACATAAGTACATAAGACTATTACCTTCATCTATCGTGTATAACAAGATACAACTCTCTCTGCAAAGCACTCTTCAAAGATGTTTCTATAAGAAACCACTTTTTAGTGCTGCGGTTCAGAAGGCAATAATATCCTGAGAGTGGATCTGGACTTTGCTACTGGACAACAAAATAACCTTAGTCGGTTGCCTAACTTTTCTAAGTTTCAGTTTCCTCATTATTTAAAATAGAAGATTTGAGGATGTATCTCAGTGTAGAGCACTTGCCTAGTATACACAAGGCCCTGGCTTTGATCCTTAGCACCACAAAAGAAAACTAAATAAATAAAATATAGACTCAGAGTGTTTCCTTATAAGGATTAAATAAGATTCAGTAATTTGTTAAACTCAGAATAGTATTAGACTCATAGTATTGGGCTCATAGAACACATTCAATAAGTTACAATAATTATTTCTGTGTCCTCTTAAATAATTAAGCCTTATAAAAACTTTCTAATGGTATATTGATGGCCAATGAGTAATATAACCAGTAAATCAAATGAAATAAGAATAACATTTTTTTCCTGATTTTAATGGAATTAGTATAGAATAACAGCTCCTCCTTTTACCTACAGATTCATGGTACAGAGTCAATACATTTTCTAACCTGGAATAAGATAATTAATGGGTAAGATCAGATAAAATAAGTTGATTAGAATTCTATATAATGATATGCAAATTAGTTATTTGAGCTGAAGTTCCATCTTACTGAAAAATATGAAACATCATATGTGTAATCATTCTTTTGGCCTCTGTTATAAGGTGGTCCAGGATGCAATTAAAGTTAATCATTTGTTATACTGTAGAACAGGAAACTATGATGGACATGGAATGAGAAAAGAATGTCAGGATTTAATCACAGAATGCTGAGGTGCCTGTATCAGTGGATAGAGGAAGCTGTCTTTGAAGAAAATGCAAATGAAAGGATTATCTGCATCAAGCCCATAGAGGAGGAAGTGTACAGTGAATTTTGTTTATTTGCATAAGTGGAGACTTCAAGCTAAAAAATTATCAGAGTCACAATTGATAAAATAGTGTCATTATCTCAAATAAAAGAAATAGAAAAAAAGATTTATGCAGAAATGAATACTAAAGCATCATGGTGGTAGGGGAAATTTGACCACAATCTAAATGCCTAAACATAAGAAAATGATTAGTAATTTCAGATATAGCCACATTCTGGAAAGTATATAGCCATAGAGTAATGCTTATAAATACTACAATAGCATAAGCAAGTACTTACATTTCAATAATAAGTGTAGAAATTTATGGTTAATTTAACACATGCTATGATTATAATTCTATATATAAGCAGTACATAAAATAAGAAATAGGTTGATATATTTGCTATTTTCTGAGTCAGAACACAGAATACTTTTTCTTTAATTGTATTGTGTATTTTTAGTAAGCATATACTGTTTGATTTATTCATTACAACCTTTAACAAAGAATTAATTTTAAGTATGTCACCTGATTCTGTAGGAAATGTCCTGTATTGTGGAATTCAGTTGACTAGTTTTTGTAGAGCTTCAACTGGAGCTCTTTGGTATGAAAAAGATAATAATTCAACTAAAAAAGAAAAATCCTCAATTTTCAAAGAAAAACTAATTTCTGCCATTTGGATCATGAAAATTGGCTTAAGCACTCACATGACTCATCTAGAATTATCTATCAAATTATGTATACTAAAGTTAAATTCTTTTATTAAAGTGCATTTTTATATTCTTAAACATAAAATTCTCTGTAGATATGTTTGATTCATAGAGCAAGTATTGTGTTTCCTATGTATATGAGATAATGTCACTTTTTTATCAATTGTGACTCTGATAATTTTTTAGCTTGAAGTCTCCACTTATGCAAATAAACAAATGATTAACTTTAATGTGTGCTATGAGCCTAATACTATGAGTGATCAGATAGAAGCTATAACAGATAAACCTGACTAGTTTTACGTGAACTAGACTAGGCTTTCTTCTGAAAAACAAAAATAATATAACTTTTACAGAATGTACAAAGTTGGAACTTACTTCCCTTTAGTTAATGCTGTGGGGGTGGACAATACCTCTGGCAGTATATATAAATACAAATAGTTAAACTGTCATTGGAATTAGCATATCAGTAAAGGAAAATATAGAACACTTAACTACAAGTCTTTGCCAAAAGCAAGAATTTAGCACTACATAGAAAAGACAGGGTTCTTGACTTATATTTCACAGATGAAATATTGACACTAACATGAGTTCATGTTACATTACAAAAGACAAGAAGGAATCACAGAAAATTAATAATTTTAGCCTTTGGGGCTAATTTGCCTTTGGCCTATATTCAGGCAGCTCAGGAGGAAGATGTGCTCCTTTGGGGTTTTCTTTTGCAGTGCATTCCCTAGGTGGATGATATCCTTGCTATTTATTCTACCAGACTTCTGAAACTAGGATAATGAAAGCTGCTTTCACTTATATACAACCAATTTGGACTCCACCACCTTCAATCTAAGAGACCTTGGACAAGTCACATAAACTATCTGAGCCTATTTTTCTGCCTGTAAAATAGTTACAAGGTTCTGTCTCTCATGGTGTTGCTGCGATCATTGAACGCTGTGTAAAAGATCTTTAGGATAATATATGGCTACTTAGATAAGCATCTGTATTCATTTTTCTATTGCGTTACAAATTACCACATATTTAGTGACTTAGAAAAACACTCATTCATTAGTTTATAGCTCTGGAGGTGAGAAGTCTATTAAGGATTAACTGGGTTCCAGGCTGTGGGTTTTATAGGATTAAAATCAAAGGGTTGGTCACCTATATTTTCATCTGGAATTTGGAGTCTTTTACTGAGGTCAACTCCTGTAATGGCAGAGGTCAGTTCCTGCTGTTGTCCCAGTTATCTTTCTGGCTGTTGGCTAAAAGTCATTCTCAGTTCCTAAAAGTTATTGCACAAGGTGCCCTCTTCAGGTGCTTGGATTCTCTCTGCTTTCACTTCTTCAATTAGCCAGAAAAAAAAAAAGAAAAGATAGCCAGAAAAAAAAGAAAAGAAAAAGAAAATCATTCTGCTATGAAATGGCTAGTGTGATTAGATTATGTCCACCCCTACAATCTATCTTTGATTAGCTCCAAGTCAATTTGTCTGGTCACCTTAGTATCTCTGCAAAAATCTTTTTGCCATGTAAGGTAATGTAATCATATTCACTCATCATATTCACAGTCCCAGGTATTAAGTTGAGAAACCTTGGATGATCAATTTAAAACTCTCCCTACTACACCCTCAATAAACATGAGTTTCTCCATTCCCCCTGTTGCTGCTTCCCAGAGAAGCAGAGCCCTGTGGTGGTTTTCCATGAACTTGCTTCATCTTAATATCACTCATGAATCTAGCCACTGTCTACCCAGACCCTGCAAGATCTGGGAACTTCCATCCCAAAGTCCAGACTGCAAAGCTAACTGATGAATCTGCTAAAACAATAAGGAACACTCACAGAGTGACAGCAGAAATTCTGAAAACTCCACAAACTACATGGTCACTTTAATCAAATCCCCTAGCAGGTGCTCACTTAATGAGTAGGGAGCTCATGATCACATGTGTATGGTCAGGTGAGCAAACTGCGCAATGCAGTGAAGACAGGGATCAAAACAATGTTAAGTGTTCCCTAAAAAGGATCCTCATTTCTATTCATACAGAAAATAAGTGCTTAGGTAACAGCTGCTTTACAACTTGCTAAAGAATCAATTGAAATGTCAGAAATAGAAAACTGAGTAGAATTAAATAGTATCATGGGCTCTGGCCCTCACTCTTCCACTAATTCGAGAGAT
The DNA here is from genome assembly GCA_004027185.1 of Glis glis. Lineage (NCBI taxonomy): Eukaryota > Metazoa > Chordata > Mammalia > Rodentia > Gliridae > Glis > Glis glis. Next base: position 35,516 of record PVJS01014592.1, on the reverse strand, counting down.
CAAAACTGAAAATGTTCTCAACTAAGTATGTGAAGTCAAAAAGGGGTTAAGAGCCCCCATCAGACTCTGACTAAGGAGCCCCCGTGTGGGAGGTCAGAACGCTGGCAGCCAGCCCTCTTTTCTACCACAAGAAAGAACCTGAGAAGATGACACCAGTGCCTGCTTTACATTTTCCTCTTTATAAATGCCACTCATCTCCATGATAACTCCTTAAGGTTTTATAAATCAAAAAACATAAGTTTAAAGAAGTTAAACAGTAATCTAAGATTACACAATTTGTAAGGTGGCAGAGGTGGTTTTCAAACCCCTATTTGTCCTACTACAATCACTGAAAGAACACCATGCCACTTCTTACGTTGGTTCCATGACCGTGGCTACCTCTCTTGAATGAAAGCTTATTTCTCTTCATTTATTTCCTGAACACATGCAAACATATGTGTATGAATATCTTCCCTAATCTTTATTGTTCAAAAATGCTTGAACAGATGAGTCTATTTACTCTATGTCTAGAATCACTCCAACAACCTCAGAATTACTACATGATTGGCAGGAGACTTAATGAACTTAACATAATTGGTTGAATTTTTGTCTCTTGACTTGAGACCAATTTTTATTTACCCAGTGGCACTCCAAATCAGTGTGTCTTAACTTTGACTTGCAAACCCAAATACTGTGAATAACTTGAATATGAGTTATTGGAGAACTTCATGCCTCACATCTTGGCATTAGTTATGAGCTAGAAAGAATAAAGTGAAAAATCTCCAACTTTGAAGTTACCAAAGCTAAGTAAAGTGGAACCTCATAATAATGATGTTTGAGAGTTTTGATTCTGTTAAAACCATGATGGAGAAGGAGTTTCTCTTACTATATATATTCTAGTACAGTGAATCCGTGCTCCTTTGCCTGGAGTGATTTAATCATGTAACCTTTTTTTTCCATTGGCCACACAAGGAAAGGCCGGAGTGACAATAACAGGATCTGTGAGATGTCTCTCTTATCCAATGCTATATCCCTAAAATAATGCATAGAAAGTAGCAGTTTTTTGATAAATATTTATTTACTGAATGCATGAAACACAATGGGTTCAAATTCTAGGTAATCCCCCTGTTAAACAGGAAAAGTAATATAAAATTTAAAATTTTCTCCTGATGATTCCAAAGTTAAGTCTGCCTTTAAGGCTCCATATGTAAACATTAAATAACTCAGTTCCTTGAGTTAGGGAAAGTTTTGTCACCTTAACTTACTTTTAATATATTATGGCTAGAGAAAAATCTTCATGCACACCATAGTAATTTCTTTAACCTCCTCTCCAGTATTCAGTTACATATTCTTTGCTTTGCCCAGAAGCATAGCTTAGCAGAACCTAAGGTCATGAATGTCCCTTGATAATGTCTTCACACAAATGCTTACAAACAATCCAGTACCCAAAATTCAAAAGGCACAATAAATTGGTTTATTTGCCTGAGCTTTGCCTGAAGCAGCCCCTTCTTCCATAGTTTTTGTTATTTCTCTATCTATTTCACTTTGGAGAGTTTTGGTAGATTGTGGCTTTTCAAGAACTGGTCTTTTTATCTAAGTTGTAATATTTATGTGCATATAGTTGTCTATAGTATTCCCTTATCCTCTTTTTAATCTCTATGGTGTAAAGTAATATCAACCATATCACTTCTCGTGTTGATAATTTGTGTCTCTTTTTTCCCATCAGTGTTACTAGACATTTGTCAATATGATTGATCTTTTCAAAGAATGAGTTTTGTGTTCATTGATTTTTTTCTATTTTTCGTGTGTCCAACTTCATTAATCTGCTCTTATTATATTATTTCCTTCCACAGCAAACTAAAAATCTCTAGACAGCAAAGGAAACAATCAACAGAGTAAAAAGAAAACCTAGAGAATGGGAAAATATTTGCAAACCATATATCTGAGAATATTCATTAGCCTTAGAGAGAAGGAAATTATGTCATTTGCAAGGAGTTAATATCACAAATATGTAAAACCCCAAGCAAACTAATAGCAAGAAAACAAATAACCAGATTAAAAAACAGGCAAAGGACCTGAACAGACATTTTTTAAAGAAGTTACACAAACTATTTAATATCCTCACAGAATTGCAAATGAAAACGATAACAAGATAATCAGCTCATTCTAATTAGAATGATTATTACTAAAAAAAAAGACAAGAAGTGTGATACACTGTTGGTGGGAATATGAATTGGTATAGCCATTTGGAGGTGCCACAGAAAATTGAATATAGACCAAACATATGATCCAGTGATCCCATTTCTGAATATATCCAAAGGAAATGAATAGGATCTCAAAGACATTATCTTCAATTCCATGTTCCAATTCCATGTTCATTTCATTATGTATACAGTAACTAAGATATGGAATCAACTTAAGTGTCCATTGACAAATTAATAGGTAAATAAAATGTGATATATATATGTATGTATATATATATATATACATATATATACATACACATACATATGTGCGTGTGTGTATGTGTGTTTGTGCTGATATCTTATAACTTTTCTAGAGCTTTCTAGTTTGCTGCAGCCCCATTTGTCTACTTTTGCTTTTTGGCCTGCAACCTTGGGATAATTTGAAAAAAACTCTCCAATATCAAGAAGCATTTGCCCTATATATTCTTCTAATAGTTTTGTAGTTTCAGGTCTTATGTTTAAGTTTTTATTTTGTGTTGGTGTTGGTATATAGTATAAGGCTCCAACTTCATTCTTCTGCATACACACATCCAGTTTTCCCAACATCATTTATTGAAGAATCCGTTTTTTCCTCATTGTGTATCCTTGGCAATGTTTTAAAAACCCAACTGGCCATAAATATGCAGGCTTTTTATTTCTGGGTTTTTTATCCTATTCCATTGGTCTATGTGTCAATTTTTATGTCAGTAACATACTGATTTGATTAGTAAAGTTTTGTAGCATATTTTGAAATCAAGGAATATAATGCCTCCAGCTTTGTTTTTCTTTTTTTTTTTTTTTTTTGCACAAGATTGCTTGGGTTATTTGGCATCTTTTGTGGTTCCATTATAAGTTTTGGATTATTTTTGCTTTTTGTGTGTAAAATGCCATTGGAATTTGGATAGGGGTTTCATTGAATCTGTAAGTTGCTTTAGATAGTATGGATATTTTAACAATATTATTCTTCTAATCCATGAACATATTGGTTTATGTTTTCTCCTTTTTCACTTATCTGTGTTTTATAGATTTCAGTGTACAGATCTTTCACCTACTTGATTAAATTTACACCTAAATAATTTGTTGTTGTTGCTTTTATAAATGAAATTGTTTTATTAATTTCCTTTTCAGATAATAACTTGTTAGTATTTATAAATGGTACTGTATTTTCTGTTTGGTTTTGTATCCTACCACTTTACTAAATTCATTTATTAATTCTAACCATTTTTATGGAGTCCTTAGGATTTTTCTATATACAATAACAAGTCTTTCACAAACAGACACAACTGATCTTCTTCCTTTGCTATTTTAGGATGTCTATTGTTTCCTTCTCTTGCCTAATTTTTTGTCTTGGCCTTCCTTTACTCTGTTGCACAGAAGTGGTGAGAGTAGGTCAGTATTCTTATCTTCCCCTAGATCTAGAGGAAAAACATCCAACTTCTTATCACTGAGTATGATATGGCCTTTATTGTGTTATGGCCTTTATTTCCTCTATATAGAATCTGTTGAGAGTTTTATCATGAAAGTATGCTGAATTTTGTCATGTGCTTTTTCTGTATCTGTTGAGATGATTACATGGTTTTTATCTTTCATTCAATTAATGTGGCATATAATATTTATTGATTTGTGTATGTTGAACTATTCTTGCATCTCTGGGGTAAGTCCCACTTGATCCTGGTGATTTTTTAAATGTGCTTTTTAATTCACTTTGCTAATATTTTTTAAGGATTTTTACATCTATGTTCATCTTTTTTTTTCTTGTAGTATCTTTGTCCAGTTTGAGTATCTATAATGCTGGTCTCATAAAATAAGTTTGGAAATATTAATTCTTCAATTTTTAGGAAGAGTTTGAAAAGGATTGGTATTAGTTCTTTTTTAAGCATTTGGTAGAATTCTGCTGTAAGGTCATCCAGTCGTGGATTTTAATTTGACAGGAGACTTCATCTCGCTGAGTCAGTCTCCCCACTTCTTATTCCTTACTTCTTGTCTTTTCCATCTATGATTCTGATGAGATGAAAATTAGACCTTTTGACAGTTTACCATAATGCCATAGAGAGGAATGTTCTTTTTTTTCTTCAATACTTTTCCTGTTCTAAAATTGAGTAATTTTTATTGATACAGGTTCAAGTTCACTGATTTTTCCTTTGTTATCTCATTCAGCCACAGAGTCCATCAGGTACATTTTTAAATTTTGGTTATTATGCTTTTCATTTTTGGAAGGGAGGAGGCTACTGAGAATTGATCCCGAGGGAGGGAGGTTCTACCACTTGAGCTTTACCCCAGCCCTTTTTATTTTTTATTTAGAGACAAGGTCTCATTAAATTGTGGAGGCCAACCTCAAATTTGTAATCCTTCTGCCTCAGTTTCCCAAGTTGCTGGATTACAGGTATGGGCCACTGTACCCAGCTCCTGTGTTTTTCATTTCTAAAATTTTATTCTGAGTTATACTTTTTTTCTCACTGAGATGATTTCTCTTTACATGTGTTTCAAGAGGGTTGACCCTTAGGTCTCAAAGTATGGTTATCATGGCTGATTTGAAAGTCTTTGTTTTATAATTCCAAGATTTGAATTATCTTTTGAATTATCTATGGGTTGTTGTCTTTTTCTTTTCCCTAGCAAATTAATGATATTTCTTCATTCTTCATACAACAAGTAATTTTGTATCACATTCTACATATTTCTAATATTATATTATTATATTCTTGGGTCTTGTTAAAATTTTATGGCAAATATTGATATTATTGTTTGTCTTAGGGAGAAAATAATTCAGTTCACATCTCATAGTCTGTGGTTCCAAAGGTTTTTCACAGCTTTTCAGTGCTGTTGGGGTCTGTGTTGATTGTCCCATCTGAGAACTGGGCAATGTTCAACCCTGTATTCTATTATCAAACCTCTGGTATTTATTTATGGTCAGATCCATTCATGTGCACCTTGGGAATAATTGCTCTTCTCGATATATCTGACACTCTCTAGTTCCCAGGGAACACTCTTCTAGGTCCTATAGCTAGAAAACGAGGGCTTTAGTTTCCATTTCTATAATGAATGTTGAAAACTGAATATGCCTCCAGAACCAAGCAATGGGGGAACAGAGAAAGACAAAAAGCAGTGGGAGATTTTTCAACAAATGGGGCTGAGGCAACTGAATATTCACATACAAAAGAAAGTGCAGCCTTTACCTCAGACTATAGACAAAAACCAACTCAAAATTAATCAAAGACCTACACTCAAGAGCCAAAACTATAAAACTCCTACAGAAAACATGGGTTTAAATCTTTGTGATGTAGGATTCGACAATGGTTTCCTAGATATAATACTTGAAATACAAGTGACAAAAAAGAGGGGAGTGGAGGGGACTTAAGACTAAAACTTAGGTGTTTCAAAAGACCATCAAGAAAATGAAAAGATGGTCCACAGGATGGGAAAAAATATTTACAAATTATATATCTGATAAGGGTCTAGCATCATGAATACAAAAAAAAAAACAGACAGCAACTTATAATAAAAAGACAACACAATTTTTTAAAAAAAGCAAAACAATTGAACAAACATTTCTCCAAAGAAGATTTAAAATTTTTCAACACACACATGTAAAGATGCTCCACACCGTTATTCACTGGGGAAGTACAAATCAAATCCACAATGAGAGACCCACTTCACACCCACTAGGAAGACTATAAGCAGAAAGATTAACAAGTGTTAGTAAGGATATGGAGAAAGTAAAAGCTTCATACATTGCCGATATGAACACAAAATGTGCAGTTCCTTTATAAAACAGTTCAGCAGTTTCTCAATAAGTTAAATATAGAGTTATAATATGACCCAGTAATTCCATTCTTCCATATATATCCAAGAAAATTAAAACCATGCATTCACAGAAAAATGTGTATAAATGTTCATTTATGTTATTCATTTTATGAAAAAATGTAGCATTTTTTCATAAAACCACACAGTAAAAACCACCCAAATGTCTGCCAACTAATGAATAGATTAAAACAAAATGTGACATATCCAAACATGCCGCAAGGTGGACGAAACAACATATGCTCAGTGAAAGAAGCCAGAGGCATAATCTCATATACTGTATCATTTCATTTGTATGAAATTCTAGAATAGGCAAATCCATAGAGACAAAAAGTAGTTCAGTGATTGTTGAGGACTGAGGGTAGGGGGAAAAAGGAAGTTCCTGATAATGTTTATAGGAATTTTTTGAAGGGAGATGAGAAGAAAACATTCCAGAATTAGGTCATGGAGATAGCTGTACAATCTGGTAAATATTCTAAAAACTGCCAAATTTTATACTTAAAAGGAGTTAATTTTAAGATATGTGAATTATATCTTAATTTTAAAAAGGCAATAGAGATTCATGGTCTGAGAAAAGGACTGCTCTCCCTCAAAGTTTTCAGTGTCTACTGTGTTTGCTACCCAGGTCTACCCAGCTCCCATACAGCCCTGTCCCATAAGGGTTCCCATCCCTACTCCTCAGGCAAAAATGAGAGGTTCTCTTGCAGGTCTTATTGTCCATTCTTTTTTTTTTTTTTTTTTGCGGTACTGGGGATTGAACCCAGGGGCATTCTACCTCCGCACTACACCCCTGGCCCTATTTTTTATACTTTATTTTGAAACCGGGTCTCACAAAGTTGCGGAGGGCCTCACTAAGTAGAGAGAGAGAGAGAGAGAGAGAGAGAGAGAGAGAGAGAGCTGAGGCTGGCCGCGAACCCGGATCCTCTGTTCTCCGCCTCCCAAAGTACTGGGATTACAAGCGTGCGCCACCACACCCGGCTGTCCATTCTTAGTGTTCTAGGACTTGACTGCATTTGAGTTGATACTGGATGATATGGAAGGAAAAAGAAAAGAAAAATCAGGAAATTACCACCAAGATATAAGTATTTTCAGTTCTAGTTTTCTTATCTAATCTCTCTGCTACAATATATTGTTGAAAGATCTCAGATTGCAGCCCTTGCACGAGGTTCAGGTTTTTATTCGCGTTTTGTGGAAAAGAGGGGAAGATGTGTGCTTTCTCCATTTTATCTGAATGAGAACGCTATGATTTATTGTTTAATCAATTTGGCTCTTACATTTCCATTTTCAAAGTTCTTTAGTCTTTTCTAATTATTCCTTTTACATAGCATCCAATTGTCCTTTGGTATAGAATATAGCTTTGTCTCTAAAGATTTCAATTAGAGTGTTATAATTTGAAGTTTTCAAATATAACATCCCTCATTCTATTTGTTTTGATCCCTTTTATTTTGGAGATTTTCCTCAAATGCCTGGTGGTTCCTTGATTGTCCACCTTCATTTACTAAAACTTACTAACTGGAAGTTTTATGTGAGTGGAATGAATTTCATTACAGGGTGACTAGGGAGAAAGTTGGCTGGTTCATTGGAGGAAATCTCAAATGTAAATAAGTGAAAATCTTTTAAATCTTCCAGTCTTCTTCTTAGGCCTTGAAATGGAGCCAGTGGTAAAATATGCTTGTCTTCTAGGACCTGGGTAGATGAAAGGAGCTGAGAGTACCACCATTCAGTATAAAAAGAAGACATCCTAGTCTATCACAGTTCCCTAAAATTCTGCATGCATTATGGGGTGTGATCCCACATATTCCTCTGTCTTCAGACATTGCCCTTTATCCCTGCCTTTTTGATTTGGTTTTTCTAGAACATCTTTAGGTCAATTTTTCCAAAGAGTAAAAATTTGATCCCCTGACTAAGAGTGGGACATGGATAGAAAAAAAGAGTAATTATCTGGCCTTTAGAGGTAAGAAAAAGGATCAGGGGTTCTGTCTGCTTCCTGTCTTGTTTTCAGTCAGTTCCCTGCTTGATCCTTGACCACTGAAGTGTCTTGTGCCTCCAGGTTCTCAGTGCAAGTCCAGGGGTAAATTTGCTTACTTGTCATTAGAATTCCTGTCTGGAGTCACGTTAGGTTGGGTTTCCCCTGCCTGGATAAATTAGTTATATCTCTCCATGCTCCTCCCTGCCCCAGATAAAATTCTTTTATACTGCTATTTTCTTCTATATTTATCTATATGGATTAAAAGCCTTGTTTTCATTATTGTAATATCACTTAGTGTGTGTCCTTGGGAGAGAGGAGATAAAGAAGATTTTTCAATATGCCCTATTTAACTAGAAGTTTACGGTATTGTTCTATTTAAATAAATTAGAGATAACAGAGCTGATATAGGACAACAAAATGCCTTGATCTTTAGTATTAAAATTTATCTCTCCAAGTAAGATAATGCAATTAAGACAATAATGATGAAACAACCCTCCCCTAGTTCTCTGAAGAGGTCCATGGAGTGAATGAGTCACTGAGAGATAAGTCCCCACATCTGATATATTATTTGGGGTGACATGGTCCTGTGGGGAAGTAGCTCTGTTTTAACTGATAAAATATGTGAGAGTGAATCCATGAAAGGAATGAATTGTAGTTACAGAGGAGATTGCTAAAAATTTGCATATCCTTTCTGTTTGAAAGATCCCTTTGTACTCCACCTGACCCACTGGACAACTTTCCTTGGATAAAAGCCTTGGCAGTGACCCAGCTCAGGTAATTTATGGTGTAAGAGTGATAATTTATGTCATATTCATCACCTCATCACCTTCTACCTTATTCCACGAGGAACACTCCCCAACCATGAGAGAATCCTGGCTCAGGACCAAGGGTGGAATAAAAAGTGAGAGGAACTGATGAGTACTGCTCCAGCAGTTACATTATATAAGTGTTAGGTCAGCTTGAAAGAGGGCATCCTTAATGCATTTGGTTATTTTAGGAGCCATCTTCAAAAGAACACCTGCAGTAAGGCAAACCATGTAAGAGACCTCGATGGTAACTTCTAGTTGACTTCATACATCCCTGTTCTGCTTTTCCATTAACATGTAAATAGAGTTGCTGTGTAACTTATTTGTGGTGGTTTGAACTAAACATTTCACTTGCAGTCACCAAAATGGGACTGCTTGAAAGCTATTCTCAAAGATTGATGACAATGGAGGTCATGGGTTTCAGCAAGGGAATTAGCAAGTACAGTGATGACTGTCAGGTTTGCAGAACATTTACCTCTGAGATAAAACCTTGGTTTTTATTTTCAAGGATATCCAGGAGTAGGCAGAGGTAATGCAATTATTCTCAAAGGAAGTACACAGTGATAGAACAATGGGAACACTTAAAAGGTGCCCTTAACCATTTTCACATAAAGGGAAGGCTGAAAAGACTGTTCATTCATTTATGATGTCATTATAAAATGCCTTGGAAACCAAGGTTCATGAACATAAATTGCTGGGGAAGCAACTGACATAATTAATGGAGGAGAAAATGTTCTTCAAAAAACGTTTTTAGAATCAGAGCATTCTTTGAAGTGTGTGAATATTGGTTTTCAAATATGAGTTGGTTATATTTTTCTCTCTTATGTACCTATTATGTATAAGTGAGTACGAGATTCTGTGCCTGTCTTATTATTCTAAAGCAATACTATGCATATGACATCAGAAGTGCCTTAGCATTTATGAATTTTGACCTTACTTTTGCATGTACATTATATTCCAGAATTCCCTAATATTGTCAAAATAAACTTCCAGATATCAATGACATAATTTAAAACAGTATGGAAAAATTACAAAATAGACAATTGGTTTTATTTTGCAAGTATCCACACCTTTTATCTAGTTTGATAGTTTATGGTAATTATAACAAAAATGACCATAAAGAAATATATCAAATTTTGTGTGTCACCTCTATTGAGGCTTGATGTCATTTTTTTACCAGTGATTATTAAAAATAATTAACTGTAATTGATTATTGTTATTACCTCAAAAACTAATTTTTCTCATTGTGATTCAACATTTAATTAAGTCGGGCATGGTGGTGCACGCTTATAATCCCAGTACTTGGGAAGCTGAGACAGGAGGATCACAGGTTCACGGCCAGTCTCAGCTACTTAGTGAGGCCCTCTGCAACTTAGTGAGACCCTGTTTCAAAATAAAGAATAAAAAATAGGACTGGGGGTGTAGCTCAGAGATAGAATGCCTCTGGGTTCAATCTCCAGTACCACAAAAAAAACCCATATAGGCTAAATTGGTACTGTAAGGTGTCTATCAATTTCATATTTCAAAACATTGTATTTGGAAAATACAGTTACCTTATTGAGTTGTTATAATTTTCAACAAGTTAGTTCATACAAAAGATTAAAACTGTTTCTGAGTCATAGTATTCAATAAATTATATTTATTATATTATTAATAATATAATTTCAGTTAGACTGGCATTTACAAAGAGTTGAATATGATTTTATGCCTCACTCTTGAAACTTTTTGGCATGTGTTCAACTTTCCTATATTTATATTAAACTCTTAATATTCATTTTAAAAGTCTTGGGGTAGTCAGGCATGGTGGCACACATGGCATGGCGCACACTTGTAATCCTAGTACTTGGGAGGCTGAGACAGGAGGATCGCAGGTTTGTGGCCAGTCTCAGCTACTTAGTGAGGCCTCTGCAACTTAGTGAGACCCTCTTTCAAAATAAATAATAAAAAATGGGCCTGGGGTGTAGCTTGGAGGTAGAATGCCCCTATAGGTTCAATCCCCAGTTCTGAGAAAGAAAAAGAAAGAAAGAAAGAAAGAAAGAAAGAAAGAAGGAAGGAAGGAAGGAAGGAAGGAAGGAAGGAAGGAAGGAAGGAAGGAAGGCTGGTGGTTACATCTTTCATCCCAGTAAATGTTTCCTCCACCTTTATGAATGTAGTAAATGCTTTATAAGTCCCAATATCCTCTACAATTATGATCTAGTAACTGGCCTGGCCCAATAAAGAAAAACAAAAAATTACATAAAATCACCAACTAAATTATACCACAACATACATCATGAGATTAGACCCCATTTTTTTTAGGAAATGTGCATGGTGAACAGTATTTTTAAGTGCAGTTTGCCTTGCATTTCTCTTTCATGTTCTTCACTAAGTAAATGTTAAAGGCAAATTTTGTTAATGTCCAATTCTCTCACACAGAAAAGTTTATGATAAATATCAACTGGAACAAAAACTAATTCAAAGATTTCAAAGATTTATTAGATGCTTTATCCCCATAAAAACCCGTACACAGAAGTGGAATGATTCATATTTCTCAGACTTAGTTTTTGTATGTGTCACAAGTAGTGAGATCAGTGAGATCAAATCCCTAAAACCAGGGAATTTGGGATACAATAAAACCAGGGCATCACAGTCTCCATTACTTCAGCTTCTCTTAGACTTTAGGCCAGTTCTTATTGGCCTTCTCGTTTCAGTGGGAAACATAAAAGGCCATGTTGAGGATTCCATCTGGGAGTATTATATTAAACTTGAAACACAGCAGGATTTCTCTTGACTGTCTAAATTTACCTACATCTGATACCTCCATAATATAAAATATTATGGAGTTCAGAGTTCTAAACAAGTAGCCATAAACCATACGGACCCAATTTTAAAAGATTTTTACTTGGGGACTCCAGTGAGAGGAAATCAAGCTGGCACAAACATGGGGGTCAACAGGCATTTTCAAATTTCAGAAATTTCCCTCGTGACTTAATAGGTTTAGGGTTCTCTTTGGGAAAATAGCTTCTATTAAGTATGAAGCAGGATACATATAAAACTGAGAGATATGGAGTTTGTTATCCAGAAATGGGGTTCTGTCAGGCTCAATGAGTTGTTAAGATCTTGCCCAAGTTAGTTTCAAGGCCAGATCTAAATCAGAAATGGAAGAAAAGTCCTTATTTATATAAACTGGGCATGCAGGAAAGAGACCATGCATACACATAAGCTCCTCAGGGACTCATGCCTTCTATACCCTACCTAAATCAATGAGTTTAATTCTAGAGTTGTCATCTCAGCTGACACCATCTCTACCAGTACCCCAGATGAGGGTGAGCTCCTAATACATTACGAGACTCAGGCTCACTGGAGTCCCCAGCTGATCCAGGCCAAACCTGAGGTGAAGGTGTCCAGTAACTCCAGTTGACCAGTGGAAGAGCTGAATGGGTAGCAGGCTCTCAGAAGCCAAGCCTGACAAAACCTTGATATTTAGAAAGGCACCTAACTAGAAAATTCAGTGTTTAGTCCCATGGCCTTTAATCCAGGGTAATATCGTCAAAAGTTTAGTTCTCTTCCATCTCTTTTAGAATAAAATATTTCAATTAATCAACTTTTTTAAATAACCACATATCATCCTGTGCTGGGACAATAGACTTTAGAGAACTGGATCTCATTCCCCAAATGGATCATGCTCCTCACACCAGCTTTACTGACTAGAGGGAGGGCGGTAACTAGTCTATTCTTCTAGAGTCAACAATCTTTGTACTGCACGCTAACTCTTTCAAACCTTTGGTAACTAACATAATTAGTTAACTGCAAAATAAAGATAGGGTTACTTAAGTTTAGGATTGCTCTTGTATAGGTTGTCCTTTAATTTAGCTCCTCTCTCTTTATAGAATCTAGTCCCATCTTTTTTCAGGAAAGCAAGTGATGCTGCCAAATGCTCAATATTCATAGGTGCTAAAATCTGGCTCCCCAGTTTATTTTTACCCAAAGCTGGGCTTCTCACACTACATTTCTCTGATTATCAACAAGGTATGCTCTAACCAGCTATAAAGAATCATAAGTTATGCATTGACATCTGACTTCTCAAATCACCTGAACTTTTGAATCAGGAAATCTGAGATTATTAATTTTTGGATGCTTCCTGTGTTTTAGGATTGCCTTCTACATTCCTGGGCCTGACTGCCTGGGTTAATCCAAGTTTAACAGTACTATCCCTTTCCCTTAACACCTACTGAAGCTGACATTTTGACCACAGGCAGATTTACCTTTAATCTAACATCTTCAGCTTCATGGCCTCTCATTTACAGGATCCCTGCCAGAGATGGGGGCTGTCAAGTGTCATGTGGAAAAGAAACACTTGGCTACATTTCTATGCTTGGCAACATTTCTGGTGTCATGTCCAAAGAGAGCTAAGAAGTAAGACCTGGCTCTAAGGATCCAGTCCTCTGTTGTGATTCCTCTTCTTATCTCAATAAATATTTAGATTGGCATCTAATTTTGCATCCTTTTTCGAAAAGAAGGCCTCCACCACCAAGAGCTTCTGCTCCGGGCCTCACAAAACCTGAATTCACCCCTGCTTAGGGCATTGCCTGTTAGTTTTGCAGACTACAATGTTCCTGCCTTATTAACCCAACCCATGGGGAAATATCCCGTTACTCTGTTCACACCTGGGGATACATTAGTTGTGCAAGAGCTCATGCTAGTTGTCTGCACTTGACCTCTGAACTGTTTTGTCTGGGACACTCTGCTGCTCCTTAATTGGCTCAGTGGTAACTTACATTATCTTGTTACTTGCTTTCCTTTTTCTTCTGCTTCTTGTCCCAGCTTTCTGGCCTGCTTAGGTTTTTATTTCTTCCCCACAGAGCACTCTTTGATAAGAAATGTTACCAGGGAACTTCAGTGGCTCTTATAATCTCTGAAACAATTAATTGGAATTCACGGAGCACTCCCTATGGAAATACCTTTCTATATAAGAAGCCAGTTAGTTCTCCTGCCTCAACAATTTCCTTATCTTTGGAACGCAATCTACTTAAATATGCAGAGGCAGTCTCCCTTCTGTGCTCCAGTTGATTTTGAAAACTGAATCCTCTGACTGAATTCTTCCATAAAAAGACAAAAGCTGTCAAATGAGGTTAAAAAAAACAAAACTGAGCAATGTGCTACTCACAAGAAACTTGCTTCAGACCAAGAGATAAAGAATATTTGAAAATAAAGGGATAAGCCAAGAGACACCAGGCAAATGCAAACGTTAAAAAAGGCAAGAATGTCAATACTTCATCAGAACAACTTAGATATAAGATTAAAAGCAGTAAACAGCATAAAAAGGGACATTTTCAAATTTTAATGAGCATAATTCATGTTGATATAACAATTAAAACAAAATAGCTTATATTTTGGTAACAAAATAGCTTGTATATACATATATATGGAAAATATACTGGAAATGTAAGAAGAAATTGATAAAAATAAAATTATACTATGAAATTATTTGAGGCTAAAGATGAAAACAAATAATGAAACTGAGAAACAATACCAGTAGATAAACCTCAATAAGTATGTGTGTATATATAAATAATTGTATATAAATATATATGCAAATGCATTATCATAAAATTAATCAAGAAATTAAATGAGAAAAAGCTTATGATTGTATCCATAAATGTTATCATTCTATCAAATTAGTAGCCATTCCTCCAAAAATGTTTAGTAAAATAGTTACATACGTTATTTAAGTACAATATAAATCATTTTTGCCACAAATGATAAAACACCAAGATTATGCTCAACAAATTTGGATCCAGTCAAGGGTATGTTCCAGAATTTCACTACATTCTTCTCCATGGTTGTTTCAGTTTACTATGAGGAGTTAACATAATTACATTTTGTCATCATGATTGGAAAATCTGCTCTACTTCTGTGTAGATGAAACTTCCTCTTTGAGCTTTGAAGTGTGATGTGAAAATTGTTGAAATGCAGTTATTTCTAGTTGCTTACTTAAGGTGGGGGGGGGTCTGGGCCTGCCCATTTCCCCAGTGGCTATTTTCAGTAGTTACTCCACCTATTTCTGTTGTACTTTCAGAAACCTACTAATCTGGAGCTAGGGTTTCCAAAAACTAAGTTCTTTAACTGTGCTCTTGTAGACCAACACTGTGGTGCCCTTTGGACCATGCAATGAATAAATTAAAGTACCTGCTGGTTGAACAACACTGTACGGTGCTTATCACAGTAGCACAGGAATAAGTCTGGAAAAAGCAACTTTCCATGAGATATCCACTTACTTCCTTGGGCACAAAATTCCTGCCTACAGTAATCAAGTGGGACCCTTCCAGTTCATGTCTTTGACAAGGCTCTGAGAAGACATTTAAAAAATCTCAAACTATGTAAAATGCAAATCACATTGGGTTCGTTATACAGTTAGTAAGCAAAATTAAAGACAAGTTGCAAATGATTTATAGTATCAGGTCTCTTATCATAGTTTGAAATTTTCTTGGTTTTGATAATCCATAATTACTCTAAATTCACTTTAGATATTGAGATCTTACTGATAAATATTCCTAAGGGGAATCTCCCTGCCACCAAACATGTTTTGTAAATGACACTTTCTAATCAGTATTTTCTCTGGTAGTTTCTTCTTCTTGCCTGTCTCCTCTTTTGGGGCTCGGATCAGCCCCCCTGCTTTCTTCATTCTGCTTCTCTCTCTTTTATGTATACTGAGGTGATTGAACATTACCTGGTTATATTCAAAATTTAATTGAAAATGAATTCCTCCTTAGGCAGAAACATGGAAACATGGACACCACATACATTTTTGTTCGTGGGGGAGGTGACCTGGCTCCTGAGGACATATCCTGTTAAACAGCCTGATGGTTATGTCATGTGTTCCTTCTGCCTGATGCTCAGGTGGCAAAGCAGTCTCCAGTGCTCCTTCCTACCTAACACCCATGATGACATTTAAAATTAGGAAATGTTCAAGTTCTATTGCACTAAGTTGGAACCTCTAGAAGTGAGACCTCAAAATCTGTACTTTGACATAAGGCTCTAAGTTTTTTGCTACCAAAGTATGATACATAGACCAGGAGTATAACCCTGGGAAGGGGTGAGAAATGCAGACTCTTAGGCCCCACCCCAGACTTACTGACACTTTATTTTAACAAGATCCTTAGGTGATTTGAATGTGTGTCAAAGTTTGAGAAACATTGCTGTAGATGATTTTCATAGTCCGTCAGGTATAGGAACCATCAATGCAAAATATCTCTGAGGCTTCATCCAGCTTCCAACATAATCATACAATGACTAAACACCAATGATAGTTAATAGCCATTTTGAAGAATTTGGTACATTTATTAAGGAGGGTCTTGCTTTCATTTATGTTTTGAACCCTACATCTGTGTTTGTTAAATGGTTTCATTATGTTTTTATAGTCCTTAGTAACTGCTTGCTCATAAAAATTGATTTAATTTTCTACTGTATTTAGAAATAAGAGAAATGGCTCTTACATCAATATTTTCACCAACCGGTCTCTGAAATTTAATCATAGAACTTTCCTTTAACTTAAAATAGATTCATTTATTAAAATAATTATTACTATAATGATTTTATGGCAGCTTCTTTTCAACTACAGACTTTAGTTTCTCCTCAGTCTTTAGCTTCAACATCTATATTATGTTTCTAAAAGAAAAGTGATTGCATTGGATAAAATTTATCCTGTATGAAATTCAATCATCTATCACTCTTTAGGCAAATATGCTAATTCCCATGGAAACCAGATAGGAGTCTCTGGCCAATTTTTCATATTATGCATTTTATGCTCAAAACACTTCATACTGTCAATGAATACTCAGAAAAGGAATCTCAGTGCTCCATACATTCTTCCCCTAAAGCTTACATTATGAATGTTTTCAACATAAAAAATACCAAGAAAGCAATTGAATTTTTTTCCTGTCATCCAAATTATGTTGATTTAAAGAACACATTCTTGTAAGTTATATTGGTAAAAGGTATGAGTTGATGAGTTTTCACAAAGTGAGGTCATGGTGTCTTCATTCTTATTTTTTTAAATGTTCCAGCTGCTTGGAACCTGAGATATTTCTCAAGACGGATGTGAGAGGAAGGGTATAGAACAATTTGGTAAGGAGCACCACTCTGCATGAATTATTGGCTCAGATTCCAAGGAGTATGTTGGCAGGCTGGCTCACCATGAAATAGGTTTTGTTTTGTTTTTTTTCCTGGCTCATTTTTAAGCATCTGCTGGGAAGTTTTCAGACCTGCCATGTAGTCAACATAGTCCAGAATTATTTTTAAAATTTTAGAATGTATCTACTGGATTGAACTGGTACTTTTCCTGGAAATACTTTCTTTACCTCAAATTTAGCTTAGTACATATAGAGCAGTAGGAACAGTAGGGGGAGGGTTACAGAGGGTCAGAAAGTGCCTCAACTACTACTTTCTGGTATGAACAAAGAAAGTGCTGCTTGAGTAGGTAATGACTGATTATTTCAAAAGCATGGAAGCCATTTCTCTCCCTACTATTAGACCGTACAAGTGTGGTAGTACCAGCCTTCCACTCAGGCGACAGAGAACTCTGCCCCTCCTGGGACCTCCTCTGGCTGTGCCCATTCTTCAAGGAATGAGGAACCCACAAGACCAAGTGGATGTGATTCATAAAGAGTGCACACTCCCTTATCCACTTCTTCCAGAACAGATTTAAGGTATCTAGAGGTCTGAAATTCCCACCCATACTGTCGTGGGCCTACCTGCAGCGTGTGGGGGATGCTATTTTTAGGTAGAATGTGATAATACTTTCTGTATCTCAAGGCTGATTCCTATTCACACACCCCCTTTCACTTTATTCTCATAATTTAATCAATCAAAATCAAAGTCATTAATGGACTTTAAAAAAAATCCACCTTGCCGGGCGTGGTGGCGCACGCTTGTAATCCCAGTTCTTTGGGAGGCGGAGACAGGAGGATCGATCTGGGTTCGCGGCCAGCCTCAGCTCTCTCTCTCTCTCTCTCTCTCTCTCCCCCTGTCTCTCTCTCTCTCTACCTAGTGAGGCCCTCCGCAACTTCGTGAGACCCGGTTTCAAAATAAAGTATAAAAAAATAGGGACGGGGTGTAACGCAGAGGTAGAACACCCCTGCGTTCAATCCCCGGTATCGAAAAAAAAAAAAATCCACCTTGCTACATTTGTTGTTCCTGTGACCACTTTACTATGCCATGCTTTTACATAATCCCACAGCTGGGATTAACAATTTTTCAGAGAGGGTTGGTACACTACTATTTTATTTGTCATAAGGAGCTATAATTAGTCTTTATCAAAAGAGAACCCTTTCCTGTAGGTAACATGGCAATCATAGTCTAATTTTTTCTTATACTTTCCAATATATTTCCACTTCTGTGTATTCTGGTATTTAGAGAAGCATTTGAGTGAAGAAACTCTTTTAAAAAATAAAAAGAACTTCTGAGAATATTAAGATTTTTTTCAGAAATACTTTTACTTCCTAACCCCAATAAAAGTGTATAATTCCCTTAGTGAAACCCTCAGTAACAACAAGACCCTGTTTCAAAATCTAAAAAAATAAAATAAAAAGGGCTGGGGGTGTAGCTCAAAGGTAGAATGTCCTAGGTTCAATCTCCAGTACCAAAAAAAGAAAAGTGTATAATTTAATTTGAGAGCTGGGCGTGATGGCAAACACCTGTAATGCCAGTACTTAGGAGACTGAAACAGGAGAGTTGCAGGTTTGAGGACAGCCTCAGAACTAAGTGAGACTCTCAGTCTCAAAGTAGCAAGACCCTGTTTCAAAACAAAAAAATTAAAAAGGAACTGGGGGTGTAGCTTGGAAGTAGCAGCTCCCTGGGTTTAATCCCCAGTATAAAAAAGTAATAATTTGAGAACAGATATGAAAAAAGTATCTCAAATTATAAGGCAGATGGAAAGTCACCTTAATCCTTTTGTAATTTTTTCTAGGCCCACCCAACACCCTTAGACTTGGATTTTCTAGGACAGCACAATTGTGATATAACACTGATTTTTTTTTTCAGTTCAGTCAGTATGTTAAGTGTAGAGGAGAAAAGCTATAAATATCTTTCATAATTTTAATAGTAATGAAAATAATGGAAACCATTATTCTCATTACTACTAAAAAAATACATTGCATACTTAATTTGAAGATGCTTTCCAGATACTCTACTACTTTTACAGATACAATTTTAAAGAATGTATAAAAATATAAATTATTCTAGCATAAGATCCTTATTATATAGGATACTCTCAGATCTAGAAACTTGTCCGAGGACATGTAGGTTTGAAGTTCTTTCTATAGAACCTGATGATCTTAATGACTATAATCTGATTGATTTTCTCCATAATCTAGTGAACTTAATAGGGAAGGTAATTATATCTATAATACCTATATTTTATGCAGGAAGAAATCAGGGTTCTTGGAGAATATTATTTATTCAAATTATATGTTTACCAAGTATAAGTTCCCAGTTATTATATGGTCCCTATCATCTATAGAATGACTAACACACAAGGAATCATTTAGAGAAACAGTGGGACAGACTGGCATAGGACATATACTGAAGTCATTATGAAAGAAAGCTTTAAATCTGATGATCCAGTGAAAGGCAGTTACCAGAGCTTTTTTTGTATAGGTTTATGCCTCTGATATATGGGTTAAAAAAATTACAAAAACTCTCATGAACACATACACATTTTTAGTCAAGAAAGTTACCAATTACCCTGAATGCTAAAAAGTAAAATCAAAGAATTTCATAGGAAATTAAATGCACTGAATATCAGTGGATTATTTGCCTGACTTGAATTCTGCAATTTATATAGATGAAAATGAGAAGTTTTCCATATCAAAGTCTGGCTATTAAAGCAACCTGCTGAGATAAGGAGAACTTTCTACATTAATACATACCATCATTTTGTGCTCTAAACATACAATTGTCTGCCGAGGCCCTTGATAATAAATTAATGAAATCTCCTGTTCCATTATGGTGTCAGCTAATTTGGAAACTCATTATTTATTTGGCACTAATTTAGCCTAGCGAATTAATTAGGAAGAGCATGGGAAAATAGATGATTCAACATGAAAGTCCAAATCAAGACAAAGAGGCAAAATTAGAGAACTTATTTACAGAAGAGGGGCAGTTATATCATTTTAGGGGGGCTTTCATTTCTCCTGAACACAGAAAAAGTAGTGCAGAGAAGATGCCCAGAGCTGGAATTAGAAAACCAGTATAATAAATTGTCTTTTAAAAATAATAATAAAACAGTTCCATCTGTGTGAGGGTTGTCTACACAAGACGGCCCTCCACAGTGTGTTCACAGAGCTCTTCTGACTTCATCTTCTCCATAATGCAGTCCTGGGATGCAGGGTACAATTGCCCGCTTCAACATCCTCTATCCCCACCATGCTAGATTACTGGAAATTTGGCCTCTAGAAGGTTTGGAAAAGAAAGAATGTGTTCATGGCTGGAGATACATGAATCTTGTGGGTACTAAAAAAAAGTGGCTCATGGTACCACTAATCAACAAAATGAAAAGGCAGTCTATGAATTAGGAAAAAATGTTTGCAAATTATATATCTAATAAGTAGTTGATAACCCAAAATATATAGGTAACTCACACAACTCAATAACAAAAACTAAAAAATGAGCAAAAGACCCAAATACAGTTTTTCAAAGACATAAAAGTGGCCAACAGGTAAGGCACTTAAATGCTTATTATCATGCTGATGTACATCATAACCACAATGACCTATCACCTCATACCTGTTAGGATGACATTTATCAAAATGATAAGCAATAGTAAGTGTTGGCTAGGGTGTGGAGAAAAGTGAACCTTGTATACTATTGGTGAGAAAATAAAGTATAATTACTGGTGGGAATATAAGTTAGTGCAGAAACTATGAGTCTCTCAAAATTTTTTAAAGAGAACTACCATGTAATTCAGCAATCCCTCTTCTGTGTATATACTCAAAGAAAATGAAATCAGGATCTTAAAGAGATATCTGCAACTCCATGTTCATCACAGCATTATTCATAATTGCCAAAATATGGAACCACCCTAGGTGTTCATCAGCAGATGAATGGATAAGCTGAGCACAGTGGTGCACACCTGTAAACCCAGAACTTAAGAGGCTGAAACAGGAGGATCACAGGTTTGAAGCCAGCCTCAGCAACTTCTCAAGACCCTGTTTCAAAATAAAAAAAGCTGAGAGTGTAGTTCAGAGGTAGACTGCCCCTGGGTTCAATCCCCAGTACCAAAAACAAGACAAAAGATGAATGAATAAAGAAAGTGTGGTATATATTCATAATGGAATAATATACAGCCTTAAAAAGAAGGGAATTCTGACATTTTTATCAGCATGAACCTGAAGGACATTATCCTAAGTCAAATAAGCCAAACACTGAAAGAAAAATGCTGCATGATCTCACTTACATGTGGAATCTAAAAAAAATAAATAAAATTCAATCTCATTGAAATGGTAACCATGGTTACCTGGTGCTGAGGGGCAGAAATGGTGGGAAGGAGGACACATTGGTCAAAGAGTAGACATTTTCAATTAGACAGGATAAATAAGTTCTGGAGAGCCACTATACAGCATGATGGCTATAGTTAATAATAGATTGTGTACTTTAAAATTGGTAAGAGGGTAGAATGTTCTCACTACAAAAGACGTAAGTATGTGAAGTATTAGGTACAATAACTAGCTTGATTTACTCATTTCAGAGTGTATACATTTATCAAAATGTAACATTGTATGTTTTAAATATATATAATTTTTGTTTGCCAATTGTACCTTAATATGTTAAAAAATCCAAGGAACACCATCTGCCAAGAGCATGTTAAGATTCACTCTGAGCTCTTATAATATTCAAACTGTCATGTTAACTGAATTTAATATTTTCCATATCACTTTCCAATTGCTCATTTATTTGGGTCTACCTGGCACTTCAACATGAATGTCTTGATGACAGGGAATGTTTGATACGAATGTTTATACTCTGATGCCTAGCACAGAGTCTAACACATAGTAGGCACACAAAAAGTTTATTGAAATAGTGCATAATCTTTGTAAAATTGGTTTTCGGTTCTCACATTTGGCTGACAGCACACTGCCTTTTTTTTTTTTTTTTTTTTTTTTTTTTTTTTTTTTTTTTTTTTTGCAGTACTGGGGATTGAGCCCAGGGGCATTCTACCTCCGCGCTACACTCCCGCCCTATTTTTTATACTTTATTTTGAAACCGGGTCTCACGAAGTTGCGGAGGCCTCACTAAGGAGAGAGAGAGAGAGAGAGAGAGCTGAGGCTGGCCGCGAACCCGGATCCTCCGGTCTCCACCTCCCAAAGTACTGGGATTACAAGCGTGTGCCACCACGCCCGGCTGCACACTGCATTTTTAATACACACATTGTTCCCAAACAGGAGCCAAACGATTCCAGAGACAAATTACCTAATGTGGAGAGCTGCAAATTTAAAGCACTTGTCAGTAAATGCCATAGCACTGTCCCCTTTGTTTTTCTTTCAGAAATGACTTCTCGACATAAAATGATCAACACCTCAGCCTGCAGCTTCTCGCAGTTTAGAAGCAAATGATTCATGCTTCTTGTTATTATATTAATGCACAGGGAAAGCAATAAAAATTCCAAGAAGCCATAATAGAGTCACAACATCATAACTTTCTCTCATTATCCAGAAGTCAATGGATCATTGCTCCTGATATGTATTGGTCCAGGCTGACAGCATTGGAGTTTACATTCATGATCACTTACATTCTTTGAGCCTAAGAGCTGTCATAATCACCTCAGTGTGTTCACTTATAGAACTACACCAGACTCTGCAAATGCTGGACACTTTGCTCCATGTGATGGGACACTTGCTCAGTCTGAGGTGCTGAGGGTGGGAAGAAATGAGACCCTTGTCTAAAGCCAGCAATTTTCCACACACTGTGCTAAACTCTCTACAGTCATTATGTCATTTAATCTTCATAACAAGCCTGCAATGAAGTTTGCATTATTACCATCACTTTCTAGAAGAAGAAACCAGGGCTCTACATGGCTAATCCTAAATATCACTGCTATGCAGGGAATGCAGATGTACCAACCTGGGTCTCAGCCCTCACCTGTCTCTCCTGGGCATCTTCCAATCCCTGTGCACAGCTCCCTAGTGCTTCAGCTGCCAAAGATGTAAGTATGCAAGAACAAGGATGTTCTTGGTTCTCTGTTCTCATCAGTGGGCTCTCCATCAAGAGCTCACCATAACCATCATCGCTGTTTCTGAGATGTAGATGTAGATAGGCTTGCTTTCACCTCTTCTTTTCATGTTTCAGTATATGCCTACACTAAAGAAGACATGCAAAGCATTTCCCCAAGGAGCTTACATTTCAATAGATGCAGCTCTGTCCTTGGTCCAGAGATGAGTGTCTGCTGAGTTAACAGCTCCAGGGGCCCCAGAAGACAGTCCAAGCCCACCTCCTCCCTTATTGGGTGTTCACTGCTGGCTCCTCACAGCATTGTCTAGAGGAGATTTCTACAGGCCTGGCCATATGTGGCTGGGCCAATAACTACATGTTCTTGTGCTCCTGGATTTGGCCACAGGGACTTTGAGTATGTGGGGCTCATGGGAAATGGGTTGCCTTGACCTCAGGAGTATTTTCTGCTTTCTCTGTCCTCTAAGCCATGAGTTGATTCTAGGGCTCTCTAAAAACCCTTTAGCTTGGTTGTCTCTAGAAGCTGAAGTGCAGCATGCAAATGGTCCTCAAGAGTGTACAGGACACACAGACACACGAGAGTACTGGCCTTTCACACACTTAAATATGACAATACTTCTGGACATGAGGTACTCATGCTGAGGTAGAGACCATAGGACATGAGTTCCATACACCCTATCCTCCCTTTTCTGTGAAAGACACTTCCCTTCCCCCTCTCTCCCTCTCTCCCTCCCTCCTTCCCTCCCTTCTACCTTCCCTCCCTTTCTCCTTCCCTCCCTTCCTTTCTTCCTTCCATCTTTCTTCTTTCTTTCTTTTGTGTGGTACTGAAGATTCAATTCCAGGGTGCTCTACCTCTGAGCTACACTCCTAGCCCTTTTTTATTTTTTATTTTGAAACAGTGTCTCACTAAGTTGCTAATGATCTCACTAAATTGCCAAGGCTCCTGTCTCAGCCTCCCAAGTACTGGGATTACAGATCTGCACGGCCAGATCCTGCTCCGCTACACTTCTTTCTGATGCTGACTCATAACCCTTTGTGTTTGTGTCTTTCGTGTTCAGCCACCTGACAGCATCTGCTATTGCTAACCTGCTATAACATCAACCTCGTCTCTGCTACTGTTTTTCATTTCTATGTGTTCAAGCCTCCCTCATCTACAAAATCAAACAAATTTCTCTCTTGACACTTTCAACCATTTATATGGCTCTTTCTTTCCCAGGCTTGCTTCTTGCATATCTATCTGTGCCCAGTTTCCCCACTCCTGCAGCCCTCATTTATAGTGCGAATCACAGAAGTCTATCCCTGCCTCACTCTGCTCTAATTCTGATCTTCTTCAGGTCCCCCATCACCACATGGTTGCTAAATGAAAATGACTGAATGAAAGGACTCTTGTAGCTCCTTGTTTTCCTCAGATCCTATGCACCTTTGACAATACTGACCACTTTGTTATTGAAACACTTGCTTCCCCTGGCTCCTCATTCATTCTCATACAGCTACCAAAGCCTCTTTAAGTCCTGCCATCTGCCTCAGGGCTGTGCATTTTAACATTCTGAACATGATGTGTTATATTCTGCCCCTCCTCCAGCCTCTCTTCCCATCTTTTGCTGGGCTGACTCCTTTCCCACTTTTCACCCTCTGGATAATTCATTTTCCCTGGAACATCTATTTAGTTGGCCTTTGCCCAATCCTCCCACTCTCATTTCTGAATGTTCTTCTCAGCTGTTACATGTCTGGCATTCTCTCTCCTCTCTCTGTTCAATAGCAAATTATCTTCCCCACAGAGCCTTTTGCTAGTAATTGGAGAAAGGTGGTTTTTCATAATGCCTCCAAGATTTGCCATGTTTAAACCCTCTCTCCCTAATGCTCTTCCAAATATATTCACTCTTTGGCTTGTGCAGATTATTATGCTAATATTATTTCATGTGTATGCCTCTATTATATGCTGTCTACATTAGGCAATATATTTCTAGCAAATATAGGTTGAGCATCCCTAATCCAAAAATATTAAATTTGAAATGCTCCAAAATTTGAAACTTTTTTGAGCACCAACATGATACCATGAATGAAAAATTCCATATGTGACCTCTTCTGATGGGTCACCATCAAAATGCAAGTGCACTAAAAATACTGTATAAAATTACCTGTATATATTAGGTTTTGATGAATGAGTTTCATGTTCAGACTTGGGTACCATTCCCAAGATGTCTTAACATATGTATATAATTAATATTATAATATATATTTTAATGTATGAATATTCCAAAAATCCAAAAAAAATCTGAAATCTTAAACACTTCTGGTCCCAAGCAATTAATATGCAATACTTTATGATAACTATGATAGTGATTTATTGTGAATAATCAAGCATTTACTAAGTGAACAGTAGATTGTTTATATGTAATTCTCAAATGAACTTGGGCCCAATTGTTCAGTCACAGTCATGCTAAAAATCCTCTTTCACCTAAAGAGGAAGAGGGACATTAATATAATTTTACACCACCTTCTTCTTACTTCAGTATTAGGAGTTCCATGATGGAAATAGCAGAGGGCCTGTAGTTGCTGGCTTTGGAAGCTTTCATGAACAAATTTTATAATTTTTATTTCCTCTTAATATTTGATCTCTCTTTCTCTCATTCTTTTGAGTTTTTAATTTATTGCCTTCTAAATTTTAAAAAAGATGTTACCTTCTTCTTTTATATTTATACAGCTCAAAAATTTTTAATTAATTAATTTATTTATTTTGTGGTACTGGGGACTAAATACATGGGAGTTCTACCTCTGAGCTACATCCCCAGCCCTGTTTTATCTTTTGTTTTGAAACAGAATCTCACTAAGTTGCTGAGGGCCTTGCTAAGTTGAGACTGGCCACAAGCCTGTTATCCTCCTGTCTCAGCCTCCCAAGTACTGGGATTACAGGCATGTGCCACCGTGCTGGGTTTCAGCTCAGAATATTACTTTGCTCCCTGGCTACAGCTTTTTGCATCTCTCGGCTCCAGGCTCTGCAGTTAACAGGCAGTCCACCCTTCCTCCATGCTCAACTCTGACTCTGAAGTCCCTCTCTTCATAAAGTGCCCCACATAGTCATAGTGATCTCAGACCTCCAGCTTCCAGCACTTTGAAAAATAAATGTCTGTTGTTTAAGCCACACAGTCCATGATATGTAGTTATGGCAGCCCAAGTAGAACAAAGGCAAGTCCACCTGATCTTGGGAAGTGTCAAGAAACCCACTTTACTTTTTTCTCTTTTGGAAAACACAGACTTTCTGCTCCTTTCACCCTATACCCCTGTTCCACCCCGTTTCCTTTTATTTTCTTGTTTGTTGATGCCTAACCATTATCGGAAATTTCAACCCAGCTGGGCTAATGAATTCATGCTCCTTAATTAATAGTTAATAAAGCATAGGAACAGTAGTCACGTTGTAGCTCCTTCTATCTGTGAAAAGAAACCTCTATCTCTTTATCCAATTATTGACTAGCAAACCCCTGTTACTTCTATCAGAAACAGAAACTTCTCTGGCCACATAAAGTATGCCATGTCAGGAGAACTCGGCTATGTCTTCTTTTCCTGACAGCATTTGGGGGAAAAGACACTCCAAAGACCCCATTTCTCAACTGGCTAATGAAATGTGGAGTGCCACATTAACAGAGATCTGGTTTTGTGAAGAGTAAACTCTCTGACTATATCTTTTCAGGATGAACTCTTTTTCATCAGTAGGGCTAATATGAGATAGAGCCACAAGTTGTAGAGTTGGGGACTTTTGAAATATAATTTCATTGTTGAAGATAAAGAAGTGCTTTTCAGGTAAATAAAAATTTTAAGTAAGCAATAGGAAAGCAAAACTGACTGTGTCTCCTTGTACAGTGAATTAAACTGACTGCTATTAAAATATTCTTATAATGCAATCAGGAATTATTAGCTGCCTCTCTATTTCTCTCTAGCAAAATTTTAATTTTCTTTCATTCATCAGCCTTTAAAATCTCTCTTTTGTTTGTTAGAATAGATGAGTGGTTGTTTTAAATTTTCAAAATCTTATTGCCATAGAACATGGAGATTCCTGGGAAGTACAATATTCAACCATTCAATTTATGATGCCATTAGACATCACATAATTTTTATTTGTAGGAATAAGGAATTTGTACCTCATATTTATGAGTTTGAAAATCGTAAGGCTTATTAGAAAGCCAACAATTGCACAGTTACATTATCAGATGCACATGATATCTACACTGAGTGACTTGAAAGGAAGCTTATATATTCTGCAGAATACATCCCACAGTATAAATTTTGTCTGTGAGTTATCTGGGTTGCCAAGATAATTGTTAATGATAACTCATCAAAATATATGGCTTGGTTCAAGGGCAACATATTTACTATATTATACATATACTTACCATTTCTGCTAAAGCTATTATAGAATCCTTTGACATTAATGGTTCTGTGTATATAGAACTTGGCATATAAAATTAATCCTTTATAAGATGATATGTGTAAATATAACTAAAGCTACATCTAGCTTTAGAACTTGTGGATGAAATTTTTAATCCTGTCTGTTATGATTTGGCTGCTATTTCAAGGATAAAATCTTTGGCCATGAGTCAGACAAGGTAGTATTAAATAAAATAGAGAGTTAGCTAGATAGGATACTTCACTTACTTTCTATCTTCCTTCATTTCCATTCTCATATTCATCTTATCTTACCCTCAAATAATTTTCCAGAACAAATAAAAACTTTCACATAATGATATGAATCACTCTAACTCTGAGACATGGAAAAGTCAGGGCAATGATTATACCTTCTCTTCTAACCTTAAGCTCTACAAGAATCCCTGTCTTGTGTTGGACACATCCTCAAACACTCAAATGTTCATCCTTTTCAAAGTCAAATTCGAGGCCTAACTTAGGTAGTTATATGTTTATCTAGATCTATAACCGAAACCATTAAGAAAAGTAGTTAACTAAGTTTGGTTATGAACCATCAGATCCTTTGGGTTTCAATGGGGTAAACACCAGATTATATCCAGTGTTAGGTTAACTGTGAGTACTAGGAAAATAATGCATGAAGGCTCTCTTTATTGGTTATTACCAATATTAATTGCTATAAAGTGTTCAGCTTTGATTAGGAACCAAAATAATAAATTCATAAATTTATTTACAAAAATAAAGCTTATAAACATTTTGGCAATCCTATCAACTTTATGATCTATACAAATAAATACTGTCTATATTATAACTAATGACTGATAGGGTATAAATGAAAATCTGTTTGCTAAGGTTTGCTCATAGATCCTTTAAGCCATGAGTAGGAAGGTAACAAGTCCTAACAATCTTTATCAGCAGTATCTACCGAGTACCCTCAATGTGCAAGTCACCCCAGGAGACAGCAGGGGTGAAAAATACATGAAGCAGTCCTTGTACTAGAAGTTTTTAGATTCAGTTGAGACATCAAATGTGATGTACCTATTGCTCCTAACAGACCACCATCCTCAGAGTATAAATGGATAAAGAACACCAGAACTGTTTGCTGAGTAGTTCTGAGTAGTTCGGGTCCAATTGAAATAAAAAACCTGAAAGTGGTACAGCAGCACGCTATTTTATCATTTTAATCCAGAATCACTCTGTAGTCCAAGTGTCAGAGTAAAAAAAAAATAAAAAGGTCAAAGGATAGAGATATCTTGAAATATATATATAATATATATAGAGAGAGAGTATATAAATTCAATAATACATAAATACACATATACACATATATAAACATGTATACATATCATGGTGAAAATAAAGAATTTATAGATCTATAAAATAAATTACTTAAGTCTTCATTAATCCATAAAAAATATAAATTTGCTATTTAATCAGCCAGGCTTATGAAAATATCTTTATTACAAACTTTAAATTTTCTACAGCTGTGGGAACATAACAATCCCCTATGAAAGAAACAAAAAATTTGGGGAAGAATGTTGAAATAAGGGTTATTCTTAATCTCACATTTGACTAAAATGTGATTTAAGTCAGGTTTCTCAACGCAGTCCATTTCTTCATCTATAAAATGTGAATAATCACATCTTTCCTTCCTTATTCAGAGTGCAATGATGAGAAAAAGTTGAGATAACTACTTGCACTCTTCGTGTAGCCCATCTAAATGGAAGATGTTTTCCTTTCTGTACTGTCTTTTCATGCAGCAGCAAGTGTTTTTGTGTTTACTCTTTTATTTATTTTATTTTATGTTATTTTTTGCGGTACTGGGGATTGAACCCAGGGGCATTCTACCTCCCCGCTACACCCCCAGCCCTATTTTTTTATGCTTTATTTTGAAACTGGGTCTCACGAAGTTGCGGAGGGCCTCACTAGGTAGAAGCGGGGGGAGAGAGAGAGAGAGAGAGAGAGAGAGAGAGAGCTGAGGCTGGCTGCGAACTGAGATCCTCCGGTCTCCGCCTCCCAAAGTACTGGGATTACAAGCGTGCGCCACCACGCCCGGCCACGTGTTTACTCTTTTAAAAAATAATTCAATAGTCTTCTTAACACTGGTTTCAAAAATGCATATAAATTTCACTCCTAGATATCCAAGAGAAATGAAAAATCTGTCCACACACAAAAAATGTACATAAATAACCATAGAGCCATTATTTATAATATCCAAAACAGTGAAAAACCTTTCATTTCTATCAAGCAAAATGTGGTATATCCATATGATGAATTGTTATTCAGCAATAACAAGAATGAAGCAGTGATAGATGCTACAATACAGATTAATCTTGAAAACAATAAACATTAAGTTAAAGAATCAGTCAAAAAGTCCACATTTTATATGATTCCATTTATATGAAAAGCCTAGAATAGACAAATCTATAGAGACATAAAGTGAATTAGCAGTTGCCTAGGGTTGGGCTGATGGAGGAGACTGGGGAGTGACTGATAATAGGTATGACTCATTCTCGAATTTGAGGTGATGACTGCACGGGTCTCTTAAAATACTAAAATTTTAGCCGGGCGTGGTGGTGCATGCTTATAATCCTAGTACTTGGGAGGCTGAGACAGGAAGATCCGGGTTTTCGGCCAGCCTCAGCTACTTAGTGAGGCCCTCTGCAACTTAGTGAGACCTTGTTTCAAAATAAAGTATAAAAAATAGGGCGGGTGGAGTAACTCAGAGGTAGAATGCCCCTGGATTCAATCCCCAGTACAGGAAAAAATAACACCTAAAATCCTTTAAATGGTATATTGTACATGTGCAAATTCTCAATAATGATGCTTTTAAAGTACATACAAACTGTCCCCTCAAAAGAGCACTAGTCTTTTCTTTAACCAGAAGGATAATACTTTTAGTAATATATAAAAAAATCTTGTATTTAAGCAGGCTTGGCTATTACATTTGCATTTGAATTTCAACACTCTATTTCAAATGCAGAAGCAAGCCTGGAGAAGTCAGATAGGCTTGCTCTGCTGTTTATTAGGCAGTATAAGAAGAAACCATTCCTGCACTATTGGATCCATATTTTCTTAATCCAATTATCTCAATAATTTTAAGAATTAATTGCTTTCATTTCCAATGCCTAAGGCTAAGCACCCTTTAAATACCAACATTTTCCAGGTTTTCTTGCTTCCAAAGGCTAATATTGATAGTGTCTGAGATACTTTGGATGCCTCATTATGAAGGTCAAAACAGTTTAAACCATGTCAATAGAATCAATAGACTAAGGTGCTAATATCGACAGAGCAAATCCTTATAAATTGAACAACTGTAATAATAATGGTAACTTGAGCATGCTTAGCACTTACTAAGTGTTTCCCTTAAAGTCACTCACTGAATCTTTGTAATAGACCTATAGGAAAGGTGTTATTTTATGTCCATTTTAAAAATGAGGACACCAAGGCACAGAGAATATAATTGGATTGCCCAAGGTCAATCATCTAGTAGGTGACAGGGACAGGTTGGACCTTAAATTAGGCATTTGGCCCTTGAACTCTGAGCTTTTAGTCATTACACTGCATATCTCTTACATAGAACCAGGTTCTACTCTAAAATAACTGCCATTTAGCTGGGGATATATAAACTATCAATGAAGATTCAAAGAGTTTGAATAACCAACATTTTAAAAGCCTTTTCATGATTTTCGATGGGTTTTCCAATATATGACCTCATTTGATTATTTTTAACAAATGTTTTACAAGTACCAAAAGGATTTAAGCCTTATTTGCTGCCACAAAAATAGCTTACACTGCAACACAGAGTAAGAATACAACCATCTTCACCTTAACGTCATGCTCTTTGGAACATGTGTGCAACATTATTGAAAGTGATCTAAGGGAATTTTACTCTAGCCTACATTTCAGCTCTCAGAACTCTGAGCACTCCACCTGGGTCCTATCATCTTTGCTTTGTGACCCACAGTGTAGAATTAGGGATGGCTGGCAAATGTGCTGGCAGAGAGGTAGGTCAGAGTCAGAAAAATAAAATAACTGAGATGAGAAACAAATTATGAAGAGAGTTTGTACAGTAGGTTAAAAAGTAGGAAATTTCACAATGAGAGCAAGTCAAGTTCTCAGAAGATATAGCCTAGCAGAGAAAAAAAATAAATAAAGCAAAGTCCACGGAGGACTGTTCCAACATCTGACCAAGATACTTGGAAAGAATGTAAGTGTTGGACTTGATTTAGAATTCTTTACCAATTATTTGATGGTTAAGTGTGCGTGTCAATCCAGCTGGGCTAGGTTGTCCAGTGTTTAGTCAAACACCAGTCTAGATATTGCTGTAAAGGTATTTATTAGATGTGATCAACATTTAAATAAGCAGACTTTGAGTAAAACATATTACCTTCCATGATGAGGTGGGCCCTGTCAAAATGGTTGAAGGCCTTAAGAGCAACCATTGGAGTTTCCCCAAAAAGAAAGAATTTCCCCCAAGACCGCAACCCAGAAGCCTGCTTGAGTTTCTGGCCTGTTGCCCTGTATAATTCGGACTCGAGACCTCAACATCAACTCTTAACTGAACTAACCTCACAGTCTCATGATTCTATTTAACTTTTCTGACTCTCAGTTTTCTAATTTTTACAATAGACATGATAGCACATAGCTCACACAGGTTTGTGGCAAGCTCCTATGATAGTACCTGGTACAAGTAATAATAAATGGTACCTGTTATTATTTTATTTTAACTAAATCAGTGCTTTGGTGATTTATTCAGGTAAGCTTTTTACTCAAGTAGTATAGACCAGACAGATGTTTTAAGTATTTTAAAACTCTGCCAATTTTTTTCACATGATGTGTCTATTATTATAGTCCACTTTTAATTCAATAAGCAATTCAAATGGCAGGGTCTTGTGTGGCAACCCTATCATACCAAATGGTACCAATATGAATAAAATACTTGTGTCATCACAGACTAGAAGGCTTGACAGGCATAGAGACAAGCTAATAAATCTCCAGTAGAGATACACACATCATTCTTTGAGAAGAAAAATGGGAGCGACTTTCGCTGAGAGTTCAGAAGGTACAAGAGAGGAAAAGAAGAGTTAGGAAAGCTACAGAAAAGAGGGGACATTTAGTCTGGTTTAAAAGAAGAGTTAGAGAGGGCTGGACATGCAGAGCAGAATTCAGGTGTGATGGTAGTCGGCAGGGCAGAAGTAGGGTTTTTTGATAGAAAACACTATCCTCCATTTGCTATTTGGGTTTTTTGTTGTTGTTTTTGTCATTTGGTCTTTGGTTTGGTTTTGTTTTTGTGGTACTGGGGATTGAACCCAGGGACATTCTACCTCTGAGCTACATCCCCAACCCTATTTTATTTTATTTTTTTATTTTGAAACAGGGTCTGGCTAAGTTGCTGAGGGTCTCACTAAATTGCTTAGACTGGCCTTGAACCTTCGATCGTCCTGTCTCAGCCTCCCAAGTACTAGGATTGCAGCCGTGTACTACCATGCCCAGCAATCTCCATTTACTGTTAACAGAAAACAGCCTTCCACAGACCTGATGACAGGGTAGCTCCAGTCTTTCCAACTTGCTAATTAAAAGTCCTTGTTGCTCATATTGGAGACTCAAGGACAGGAAGGAAACAGGGATTAGGCTCCCAGCGAATTCATAATAGGAAAGGAACTAATACTTTGCCTTTTATTT
This sequence comes from Glis glis, assembly GCA_004027185.1. Classification (NCBI taxonomy): domain Eukaryota; kingdom Metazoa; phylum Chordata; class Mammalia; order Rodentia; family Gliridae; genus Glis; species Glis glis. Next base: position 2,436 of record PVJS01014592.1, on the reverse strand, counting down.
GGACCAAGTGGTGAGAATGAAGTACCTAGAAGATTAGACATATGGGGATGTTAGACAACCAGGGACCTGGAGCCTCAGCAATGCCTAGAATTCCCTTCTGTAGGCTGGGGAGTGACAGTAGGTACCCAGGTTGAAAAAGACCACAGAAAAGCTGGAGGTGTTATTATGCTTCCCCAAAAGGCAGTTTGAAACAGTCTCGTGCATTTCAAAGCTTCTAGAACAAAATAAAAATAAGGAGTGCTGTAATTTAAATGTTAATTTCTCATAAAGTTTTATGTGTGGGGAAAAAGGAGAGCGGCTCGGTAGTCTCTTTTCCGGAAACAGATAATGCAGCAATAAACAGCTGGCTGCCCTCAACTCAGACATTTTATTCTGCCTTTGTGATCCATCTTCCTCACCATGCGGTAGCATCAAATCAGAAGAGGCAGGCTTGGGGGCTCTTTATTCTGAGGCCAGATCACAGGATGTGCATAAACATGGTTCTATAAAAGACGAGTGCTTCTCCAGTGGGTGTGGCAACAGGTCTGGTGAGGCAGGATGAGGACATCCGGGTGTTTCCTGGCAACAGGTGATGCAACTAAACAGTCACAGAGAAACAGCCAGTCAGTGTATATTAATTAAATGCTCAGCTGTCCAATAAAGCAACTCTGGAGGCACATCAACGTGTTTCTCAAAGAGCATTTTACAGAGGATCAATTATGGTGGAGCCATTCTAATGCTGTTGTGTGGGCAGAGAGAAATCACTATGACCCACATTGAAGTTTGACCACAGCATATCAGAACTACTCGTAGGATCTCAATCATGTTGCAGAGTGTGTGCAAGGGTAAGGAACAAGGGGTACTATTAGTGCCGTGTGCATCAGTTACATCCATAGTGCTATCCGTATTATCCCTGCTATTATGTAATCCTTTGCAAAGGTTTATTTTATGCCAGAAACTATTCTAAGTATTCTGCTTGAATACCTCACAGAATCATCACAGGACTGAGAATGTAAACTATATTGTAGAAATTACTACTTACAGATGAAAAACCTGAGATATAAAGATGTTAAGAATGCCCAAGGCTCACAGCTAATAGTGGAGCCAGAGGTTGAACTTGGGCCACCTCCCCTTAGAGTCTAAGCTATTAAGACCTTCTTCCCTCCTCGGCAGGAAAGCAGGAAGCCTGGGAGCCCCGTGTGTCAGGATAGAAATGTGTATCCTTTTAGCTCCTGTAACTATTCCAAAAAAGGTATCTCCTACCTAATTTTTGAGGTCAATGCTGCTTTGGTAAAGGACAAGATCTTTCGCTCATAAGCAGAAATAAACCTCAGGTAGATTTGCACAGTGACTAATTTAGACATACTGCCACGGCTTTGCCCCCTACGGAGTCTGCGTGAATACACGCACGACGTGGCAAAAGCTTCAAGGAAGTATGCCTGTAGAAAAGGTGGCCTGGCAAAATCCTCTGTTTTCTTGGCTATTCTCTTTTTGCTGTAAATGCCATGGCCTTGCCTCCTATGGAGTCTGCGTGAACACGCGCGACGTGGCAAAAGCTTCATGGAAGTATGCCCATAGAAAAAGGTGGCCTGGCAAGATCTGTTTTCTTGGCTGTTCTCTCTTTGCTGTAAACTTCTTGTATTCTCTTAATTTTTAACAGGTATGGCTCAGTGAGCGCAGTGTTTGTTCAAAATCATCAACTGTGCCTTATGAGAAAAATAGACAAGTGTTTCCCAGGAATGTTACTTTGGCCCCGAAAGCTCCCTCGCTCTTGCTTGGATTCCAGAAGGACAGAGGGGGCTCGAGAACAGTTGTGTATAGGTTACAACAGGTAGAACTTTTGTGGAAACTTCATAGAAATGGTTTTAAGGATGGTTTGAAAGAGATTTAGAAATTTGGAACAAAGAGAATTATAGAAGTTTAAAGTAAGAAAGCAATAACAAGTACTAGGTTAAACATTAAACTCTTGCCCTGTAGCCATAACCTCAATTTCCCATTATAAATAGTTTAGGTGCAAAAACCGCGTTTGGCAGCTGCCCACAGCATTATGCAAAACAAGACGTATGCTCTGACATTTGCTCTTATTGCTTTGCATTGTTACTTTTTAGAAATCATTAAGAAATTATTAAAATTGTACAAACCATAGGTATAAACAATGATCAGCTGATTATGTATTCTGTTTCCTTAATCATTGTGTATAAAATCCTTGCCTGAAGCTTTGCAAAATACACTCAAATACAACACCCTTAAGTTGTTTGTGTCTGTTTGCCACCCATCGCCGACTCCTTGCCCACCATCCCGAGACCCCTGTCCCGTCGGTCTCAGTTTCCCGGCTGAGCTGGTCCGTCGCACATACACACACAAATTGCTTTGGTTGCATTATGGTGTGAAATCACCCGTGGTGATCTGCCATAGCAGAGAGGCCAACAAAGCCCTGGTGCTCAAGTACATTTCGAC
>PVJS01014591.1:23818-40343 GCA_004027185.1 Glis glis | reverse complement strand
GGGCCTCACTAAGTAGAGAGAGAGAGACAGGGAGAGAGAGAGAGAGAGAGAGAGAGAGAGAGAGAGAGCGCTGAGGCTGGCCACGAACTCGGATCCTCCGGTCTCCGCCTCCCAAAGTACTGGGATTACAAGCGTGCGCCACCACGCCTGGCTATATTTTACCTTATTTTTAATGATTTATCTATTTGGAAAACAAGTGATAGAAGGACAATCTTTTAAAAATCCTGAATCCTATGCTAATGCTTTTAATTTTTATGCCCAATAGGTGGAATGTGCAAATTTCATCCGAGTACTTCAACCCTATAATAAGACTCACATTTATGTGTGTGGAACTGGAGCATTTCATCCAATATGTGGATATATTGATCTTGGATTCTACAAGGAGGTAATATAATGGAAAATATAACTTATTGTAATATTTTGTTACTTAATGCCTATAACATAAAACAGATATATTTTAATATAAAGACTGAATTAAAGCCAGACATGATGGTGCCCACCTGTAATCCAAGTACATGAGAAGCTGAGACAGGAGGATTGCAGGTTCAAGGCCAGTCTCAGCAACTTAGTGAGATCCTGTTTCAAAAGAAAAAAATAAAATAGGGCTGGGGGTAGCTCAGGGATACAGTGCCCCTGGGTTCAATCCCTAGTACTACCAAAAAAAAAAAAGATTTAAATATACAGTTTATTAACTGTATAAGGAATTATGTTACTAACCATTTTATGGATTGCCATTTTGGTTAGATATTTTACCTACCCAATAAAATTAATCCTATTAAAAGTTGTTTTAATGAGATAATCAAAATTAATAGTATAAAATGTTAAAAGTGTTCTCTATGGGCTCTATTTGTATACTTTTACTTTCCCTTGAGGTTTCCTTTATAACTAGATGTATTATACTATGGTGCTATTGGTGAAAATTCATTTTCCATCAATCATGCAATGAAATTATATCTTACAAATAATTGCATTTTTCACATCCAACAAAGTTGACCTGTTATGTATGTTTATGAGAGTGGACAGTAAGTGAAGAGAATTTTAATGATTTTCTTAAATTTACATAGTTATTATCATACTGAACTTGTTGTTTCTGTGGGATGAAATTATTATAGTAGAAATAAAAGATGTATTAATTATGATTGATTTATTCTGTAGAACAATGAGCATTTTTAATAAATGAGAAACATACAGATTTAAGAAATTTAACTAAAAATGAATGGAGTGTTCTCTGAATCATAGACTATCGTGTGCATTACATGAACTACTTTTCTGGAATTCCACACAGTCTTAGTGAAGTTAGCACAATTATAATTCCTAAAATACAGGTTAGCAAAAATTGAGTCTCAGTGAAAAAAATTACATTTTCAAGGTCACCCAACTGACAAATGGTCCAGCAATGAATTGAACCAAGCAGTCTGCATCTAGAGCAAGCATGCCAAACGAGCTTTAGGAATGTGTTCTTTAAATTGTGTCTTTGTATGGACAGTTATCCTCATGTTTATGTATATGCTTCTTATGAATAACCACATATATTTGCAGGATAATTGGCTGTGTGTTTGAAAGTAAAGTCTGGGGTTACAGAACAGGTTTCTTTACATTGATTTAACTGATTTCTGCAGAAATCAAACCCACAACTGTGGCAGGATAGATTTTCATCTCTATCCAGTCCATACTGAACTGTTTGAAAATAAAACAACCTTGATGGTAAAATCTCCGAACCACTAGGGGACTTGGCAACTGAATCCATCATTCTTTGTTGCTGGTGTAATGTTCTCCTGCTTAGCTTTGATGATGGGGTAATATATAACAGTAGCTCATAGCATAGGGTGTAATTATATTGAGATAGCCCCACAGCTTGGGTGTTTTGAGGCCTGAGGCTAAAGGCCAAACTCACAACCTGCTGAGGGAAGCAAATAGTGTTCCATAACGCCTTAAAAGTCACACGTGCTGAAAGGGAATTTAGATGGAGCTAATTACGGAGCTTGGGACTGTCAAGAAGCCCTGGGGCAGTCAAGTTTACAAGTTCTATGAATAAGAGAATTATGAGTGAACAGGGATATTGAGCCTTGTGAATCTATAGCTGCTTGGGAATACAGGTAATTGTATGGCAGCCTTGCTTCAAGACTGTTGACTTTTGAAAATGAATCATGAGTTCTAAGAAACTATTGTACTTTTAGAAGAAACTTAGAAGCCCTTTCCATTTGCAAATAGACCAGATTGCTCCTAAGGTGGCTGGGAAGAGAACAGTGACATGCAGTGGGGCTGGAGGAAGGCACACTCTGGGGAGAGCTCTTCCTTGGCCACACTCTGCGGCCAAGGCAAGCAGATGAGGAAATAGCAGATGAGCCTAGTGAGCAGGCCATGAGCTGGAGTGTGCTGCTGTTTATTGAGGTATGGGTAGTAATGATTTTTTGAGAAGATGGTGAGTTAGTGATTACACACTCTACATTTCAGACCTGTTCAGTAGGTCTGAAGTCCAGAATTCAGGAGAGAAATCGAGGCTGCGGTCAACAACTTCTAATAGTAGCTCGAGTGTGGACAGTTTCAAATAGGGCTCCATCATTTACCAACTCCTTAACCTTACGTACACAATGTAAACTTTCTAAGCTTTTTTTAATTCAGTACAATGATGACTATAATAATAATAACTAATCACAGAGTTATTTTGAGTATAGAATGAGAAAATGATTGCCTGAGTTTTGGCAGAGCACTTGTTCCATTCCAGTCAGTCAATGTTCATTTATTAACAGGCGACAGGAACACAGAAAGGTAAAGAAGCATACGCTTTTTTTTTTCTTTTGGTACTGGGAATTGAACCCAGGGGCATTCTATCTCTAAGTTACACCTCCGGACCTATTTTATTTTTTATTTTTGAGACAGGGCCTCACTAAGTAGGCCCTCTCTAAATTGCCGAAGCTGGCCTTGAACCTGCAATCCTCCTATCTCAGCCTCCCAAGTACGGGATTACAAAGTGTGTGCCACCACACCCGGCTTACACTTTATATAATTTTGATGTCTTATAATACCAAGAGTGTCTGACAGCTATTCGTTAATTGTATTTAAAGTTCTTTCCTCTAAGATCTCTCCATGGCTTCACATGTCATCTTTTTTTTCTTTTTATGTTTTTTGTGGAACTGGGGATGGAACCCAGGGGCATTCTACCTCCGAGTTACATCCCCAGCCCTATTTTTTATTCTTTATTGTTATTTATTTATTTATTTATTTATTTATTTATTTATTTGCAGCACTGGGGATTGAACCCAGGGACATTCTACCTCTGAGCTATACCCCCAATCCTATTTTTTATTCTTTATTTTGAAATAGGGTCTCACTAAGTTGTGGAGGGCTTCACTAAGTAGCTGAGGCTGGCCATGAACCTGCAATCCTCCTGTCTCAGTCTCCCAAATACTGGGATGACAAGCGTGTGCCACCATGCCTGACTCACATTTCATCTTTAAATGGGTATAATATTGACAGTAGCTTACCTGGTTGTGATGATTAAATGTTTTCCTACCATAATTCTTATCTACTTATCTCTTTTCTTCTCTAATAATATCTGTGTATGTGTGTGTGGCTCAGACAGTGTCTTTTTGCATAATTAATTAGGTTTAAGGAATTTTGTGAGGCAAATCTTATAAAATAGAAGCTTCCAAACAGTATGATGTAATCCAGTGAGTTTATCTCAAGAAGTGCATTAAATCATCCATTATTTTACTTCATTTTCCAGTAGGCGTCCTTGACTGGCTCAAGGAAACTTGCTCTCCTGTTATCTCTTTTCTCCAGAAAATTATAAGTGAGATCTTGTCCTCAGTTCCCACAAATATCAATTGTATAAGCTTCTCTTGAGAATTTAGTGTAATGTTATATTAAAATTAAAAATCCATACAATAGTAAGAGTTGGTATAGTGTACCGGATCTACTATGATATTCTTCTAGATAGTTTCTAGCTTTTTATTATAATCTTCTTGGGCACAAGGATTCAGTTTACTTTTCCCTTCACAATATTTCATTATAGGCTTAAGCATATCAACAGATATGCTTAACCTGTGGAAAATAATGTGCCCTTAATTATATGTAAATAAACTCAAAAGCCACTATCTACAGCCCCCCCCCATCTCTGTCCTCAATCACAGTTGGGAAGCATTTCCTAACTGCAGTCTCATTGGATTTTTTTTTCATACCTAGGCTCTGCTATCAGTTTTCACTAGCTAACCTGTTCAAACTAAACACACTTGGACTTGATCATATTACATGGTCACAGCAAGTCAATAAATTGACTTCAATGCATTTTTAATGTGTGAGTTTGAAACTCAGAGACTCAGTTAGTTACAGGTGTTAACTTTGGAGATGGCCCTGAGCTCCTGCTTTGCTTTTACTAGTTAGCACTAGGTGACAGTAAACAAGGCATGGAGCCCCTTCTGTCCTCAGTATTACGTTATACTTGTAGAGCTGGAGTTATTCAAGTCACTACACTGTTAGGCTTGTGGTGAGAATTCCATGAGACCATCTGCATAAAGTTCCTGGAACTTGGTTAGTTCCTTTTAACTATACGGTGCCATTTTTATTGCTGGTATTCAAGTGTGTATATTTAAAATTTCAGAATACCAATTGTTAACCAGGCTAGTTACATTGCTGTATAAATTGGTATTTAAGTTGTTTTTAGTGAAGCAGTAGTTATTATTGGTCCAATGACATCATAACACAACAAATAATTCAATGTTCTCTATCCCTTTTGCTTCACTACTTGCTCTCTATATAAAGTTGGGCTGAATGGTTCTTTCTCATTCCATGTGTGCTGTGATAAAACTGTAGATACTCCAACTGGAGAGAATGTCTGAAATGCTGGATTTCTCTAGTGAGGGCCTGGGGTGAGTCATCTGCCTTTTTGCTGGATGGTTGTGTTGTCATTATTATGAAACACTCAGGCTCATGGGGCTGTATTCATTATACATTCATATTTTTCTTGGAAAGTTCAACTTATGATGTTATTTTTTTCTGAATATTAAAAGCCTGCCAATGTCATTCTGTCTGTGGCCACTATTATATAAATAGATCTTTCAGCCAAAATAACTATGTGGCTTTAATGTGTATAGTGTTTTCATAATAGTGAAAATGCTACAACAGGATTTTTTTTTTTTGCCCACATGTATCAACAGCTCTGAAAATGAACTGTCTGCTTTAGAATAGTTTTATGTCATTGAAAAAAATCCTACAGGGCTTAAGTAATTTGGTATAGTTGTAGATGCTTAGTTATATAAATTGTAATCATTATCCTGCAGATACAAGTATTATAGTAAGTTTACTTCTTAAAAGAGGAAATTGGAGATAGGTGTGATGGTGCATTAATCCCAGTATTTGGGAGGCTGAGATAGGATGATCACAGGTTCAAGACAGCCTCAGTCATTTAGCAAGACTCTCAGCAAACTAATGAGTGACCCTGTTTCAAAACAAAAAACAAGAGCCAGGCGTGGTGGCTCACGCTTGTAATCCCAGTACTTGGGAGGCGGAGACCGGAGGATCCGGGTTTGCGGCCAGGGCCAGCCTCAGCCACTTAGTGAGGTCCTCCGCAACTTAGTGAGACCCGGTTTCAAAATAACGGATAAAAAAAAATTAGGGCTCCTGGGTTCAATCCCCGGTACCGCAAAAAAAAAAAACCCAAAAAAACAAAAAACCAAAATAGTTGAGGGTGTAGCTTGGAAGTAGTATGCCCCTGGGTTCAACCTCCGGTACCACCAAAAAAGAAAAGAAGAAATTGATTTTTATTAGACTCAATAAATTAATTATTAAGCTTAAAAATATGTGTGCTCGGTGGTGATTCTGACATTCATAGTGGCCCATTACTGCTTTGGGAGCAAGGATATAAAATAAGTATTGAGTCATGCCAGATGCAATATTGGCTAAAGAGTTAAGACACAGCACGAAGCACATGCCCTATGCCCTATGAGTTGTTTTTTTTTTTTTTGCGGTACTGGGGATTGAACCCAGGGGCAATCTATCTCTGAGCTACACCCCCAGCCCTACTTTTTATTTTTTATTTTGAAACAGGGTCTCACTAAGTTGCAGAAGGCCTCACTAAGTAGCTGAGGCTGGCTGCGAACCTGTGATCCTCCTGTCTCAGCCTCCCAAGTACAGGGATTACAAGCGCGCACCACCACACCTGACTCCTATGAATTTTTATTGGATTAATGTGTTGGAATTTCATTCTTATCACCTACATTCCCGCAGCTCAATGGGATATCATTTTAAAATATCTCTGTGTTAATACTCCTCCTAACAGGAAGTCCTATTCAAACTAGACACACACAATTTGGAGTCTGGGAGACTGAAATGTCCTTTCGATCCTCAGCAACCTTTTGCTTCAGTCATGACAGGTAAGATCAACGACATGTAGGTCTTGCTTTTAAATAATTTCCTGAAAAGGAATGTGTAGACTACAGCATATTTTATTGGTGCAATGAAGATAAATTTGGATTAATCTTCTACCAGTTATTTGGTTCCAGTATTTTAGTGCCAATATCTTTGTTTTAAAATTTTGTTAGTGAATCGTAGGTATACACCGTAATGAGATATGCACACAACATCTCTTGATGCATTTCCCTCTGAACCCTACCCTGCTAAGCCACTCCTCCCTCCCTGTATATGGGTGAGATTGGTAGTGATATATTCATATGCAAACATAACATTCTTTGGTCTGTTTCCTTCCTCAAGCCTCATTTCCCCCTCTTCCCATGCCTTAAACTATTCCACTGATCTCTGTACTCATTTTCATGAAATCCCTTTTTTTTCTAGCTTCCACATATGAGAGAAAACATGTGGCCCTTTATTTCTCGAGTCTGGCTAATCTCACTTAAGCATGATGTTCTTTAGTTCCACTCATTTTCCTGCAAATGACATAATTTTGTTCTTCTTTATGTTTGAGTAAAACTCTATTATGTGTATATACTACATTTTCTTTATCCATTCATCTGCAAATCTTTTCATATTGAACATCCTTATCAATAAAGTTAGGCAGCAGAATCTTTAATGTCTGCACAATTGTTCTTTAAATGAGCTTTTAGTTGAATTATTTTTAATGCAAATGACACACTTTCTTGTTCTATAATTTTGTATTTATATATCTGGGACTTTCTTATACTGAGTTATACCTCTCTTTGGCTCACTATGGATATTAAATATAACAATTCCATAGTGGGCGAATTAATAAACCAAATGAATTGAGTTATAGAGGATAGCTATATAATGTAGTAACATCTTTTCTCTACTATATAATTTTATAACATCTTTTCCCTAAATTTCCCTATTCTACTAATAAAAATGGAAGCTTTTTGCTAGCACATTTAGTGCTAGTCTTCTCTCTCTTTGTATACATCTTGAATTCTCATATGAGATGACTATCTTGCTCAAAGAAGGCAATGCTGTGTGGTCTGAAGTCTACTCTAAAGAATGTCAGCAGGATCCCTGAATTTCAACCATTATAAGAACTCCTTTTGTCTTGGTTTGGTTCATGACTTTAGTCTCTTTTTATGTAACTTGTCTATCAAATGTTTGAATAGACCATAAGAGCAAAGCACCGTGACACTTTAATTTTCACTTAGTGAGAACCAGTGATCTTGCTTTGAAGTCAAAGAGTGGGTGTTTCTGTGTGTTTTGGAAATTATATGACTAATGTTCACTCGTTCTCAGTAAATGAAATAGACGACTTGGGATTTTCATCTGTCAAGGGGGGTTGACACACCCCTAATAAAAAAAAAGAATAGATTGTGGGCACTGGTGACCCCTCTTAGGAATCGCTAAGTGATTTTAGATGCAGAGAAGACAGTTTCAAACAATTGATATTCAGATCCAATTTTTAGGTTCAAACATGCCATTTTTTGTGATAAATATCTGTGATTTTATATGTTTCAAAGTCATGGTTTGTTCCCTTCCCTCTTATCAAATGTTTCCATAATGCTTTTCCTGATGTCATTATATTGTTTTTCTATTTTACTAATTTGCTCCACAATAAAACATTGCCATTCGACTGACTTATTTTAGAGAAGTACCTAAAGATGATGGAACAGTACCACATCTACATCCACTTGACACAGCTACACTTCTCCCATTTGTGCTGTGTTTTGCTTCCTTTGGAAGTTGGCTGCTATAATAATTTAGGTCATGTTGTCCCAAATAGTTCAGTGAAAGGCTTATTTAGGTAAATATAATTAGGGGATTTAGAAAGTATTTTAATCATTTCTCATAGAAGGCAGAATTTTAAAAGTTTGTGTTTCTAAGGAAATTTTTTTTTTTTTGCAGTACTGTGAATTGAACCCAGGGGGATTCTACTTCTGAGCTACACCCCCAGCCCTACTTTTTATTCTTTATTTTTTGAAACAGGGTCTCACTAAGTTGCGGAGACCTCACTAAGTAGCTGAGGCTAGCCGTGAACCTGTGATCCTCCTGTCTCAGCCTCCCAAGTACTGGGATTACAAGTGTGCACCACCACGCCCAGCTAGAAAATTTGGATTTTAATGATAAAATAATGTTTTATTTTCATGTATAGGCATTCAAAATTTTAAATGCTCTATAGAGATTAGCCATTTTTACATTTTTCTACATGTAACTCAAAGTAGCTGACTCTAAAAGTCTCTTGAGAGCCAGGCGTGGTGGCGCACACTTGTAATCCCAGTACTTGGGAGGCTGATACCGGAGTATCCAGGTTTGCTACCAGCCTCAGCTACTTAGTGAGGCCTCTGCAACTTAGTGAGACCTTGTTTCAAAATAAAGAACAAAAAATAGGGCTGGTAGAATGCCCCTGGGTTCAATCCCAGGTACCGCAAAAAAAAAGAGTCTTGAACTAGCAAAGGTTTACCTCTCAGAGGGACAACATATTCTACTGCAGGGACAGCATTTTCCTGCCACCCCTCCCTGCCCCCAACCAGTGCTCACAGCAGCATTAGGGAACAATGACCCCTAAGACCCCCTTTTTTCCTCCTCCAGCCATATCTCTCCCCTTTAGCCCCTGCTCCTCCTTTCTCTCGTCTCCCTTCTGTTCTTTCTCTCTCCTCCCCCTCATCTTCTTCCACTTCTCCCCCTATTCCTCATACTTCCCTTAGTCTTCCCTCTTCCTGCCATCCTTACCCTTCTCCTTCTCCTACCCTCTTCTTTTTCCTCTCCTTTTTATCTCTTCCTTTTTGCCTTCCTCCTTCCTCTCTCTTCCTGTCTTTCTCCCCCCTTCCCTGATAAAACATGGACATGGACTTTATATAAAAAATAGGACAAAGGAGTTTGGTATGCAGTAATGGCAACAACTTTCCCTTTTCAAGAATTCCTGTTTATCAGAACTATTAGAGACATGATTAGCTACAAGGAATGCAACATGGTATAATTATAAAGAATGACTTCAGTGCTGAAAGCTCCCTTTCAGCAGAGGTTAGGCAAAGAAAAGTTGTGGTCGTTGAGTTGTGTCGGTTAAGTAAATACTGATTACACAATCCATTCCTCATTATGGAATTGAATTTTTAATATTTTTGTGTGTTTTGCTACAAAGAGGAACTCCTAATGACAGTATTTCTCTGAATTATTTGTGGGGAGAAGGGAAGGAGGAAGAGCTTATTCAGAAAGAGGCCAATGCTTGTGCATTTATTAACTTAGAAGAAGTTGGCTTTTTAAAAGTATCTAGCATGAACTTTGCATAACTAATTGAGTTATTTCTTCAACTAAGCTTATACATTTTTAAATCTGAAAGTGAAACGTATGAACTAATATATTTTGACATTAAACAATCAACGTCTTCGGTGTCATGCTGTGAAATTTGTATATTTTAAATAGTATCTACTACCATAATCTTAGAAGTCTTATGTATGCTTTTCTTTCTCCCAGATGAGTACCTCTACTCTGGAACAGCTTCTGATTTCCTTGGCAAAGATACTGCATTCACACGGTCCCTGGGGCCTACGCACGACCACCATTACATCAGAACTGACATCTCAGAGCACTACTGGCTCAATGGTTAGTGATGTTCTACTTGTGGTTGTTTTGCTATTGATTCTGGATAGATAAGAAGCTCCTTATTATTCACTCAGATGTGTTTTGGATAGTTGATTTAGTGCAACATTATAAAATACGTTCGAAATAATTTCACATCAAGCTAGACAGGTCTCCAGCAGCTTTTGTGTGTCTAGTAATAGCTAATATTTACTGAGTGTGTGCTATGTACTTGGCACTAGTCTGTGCTCTAATAGATACTTTTAGCATTCACAGTGACACACAAGATATATTATTAGTTTACTTTTTTTCTTTGTGGTTACAGGGGATTGAACCCACAGGGTTTCTACCTCTGAGCTACACCCCAGCCCTCATTAATTATATATTTTTTATTTTGAAACAGGGTCTTTCTTGCAAAGTTATATTGTACTGACCTGGAACCTGAGATCCTCCTGTCTCAGCCTCTGAAAGTACTGGGATTATAATAGGCATGTGCCACAACGCCTAGCTAATTTTATTTGTTTGTCTGTTTTTGTGGTACTAGGTGTGGAACCCAGGGGTCTTCTACCTCAGGGCTACACCCCCTGCCCTATTTTATTTTTTATTTAGAAACAGGGTCTTGCTAAGTTGCTGAGGCTGGCTTCAAACCTGTGATCCTCCTGTCTCAGCCTCCCAAGTACTGGGATTACAGGTGTGTGCCTCAACGCCTGGCTAATTTTATGTTTTCCAAAGGAGAACAAACTGCAGTTGTGAGAAGCTGACTAACTTGGTCAAGGTCTCACAACTTGTCAGCTGCAGAGCCAGGGGTTTGAACTGATGCTCTGACTCTCACAGTCTGTGTTTTAATGACTTAGCCATATAGCAATGCCTATTAACTCATTGGAATGGGGTTAGGTTCTAATGCTAATTCCTTTTTAAAAATATATTTTTATCTTTAATTGATACATAATTGTAATTTTCAATTAACACGTAATTATACATATTTTGGAGACAATGAAATTTTAATACATGTGTACAATGCGTACTCATCAAATAAGGGTACTAGCATTTCCCTCTCCTTGTCACTTCTTCATGTAGAGTGGTGTAATGCTAACTTCATTGCTAAATCTTATGTTTGGGTTAAGACGTATCCTTCCAAAATTTTAAGCATATTAATATTGACATAGCTTTGTCTGATTGCTATTTAGGGGTCCATACTGTGTATTTTTAAAAAAAGAAAGAAAAAATAGGAAAAGAAAAACAAGAGAATCCTAAATTAATTTCTTTAATTCAAGAACTAATACAAGGCTTTTATTTTTTTCACCCCACTGCCTTACAACAGATCAAATTTATAATAATCTTCTAATGTTTTCTAATTAGCATATGCTTTTATTCCCACTGCAGGGTAGGATTGTATAAAACTGTTATTGAAGCAGGCAGACCACATTATCCATTCCCACCATAAATACTGGGTTTTAGTGGAGGAGGCCTAGGTAGAGACTTTCTAGGGGCTATCTCTCTATCTCAGTGTCATTTAAGCAGTGACAATATAAACAAAAGGGAAAACACTTTTAAAACAGGTCTTTAGTCAAAACCTCCAGGTCTATTTGTTTACATACCAATGTGATCTCCAAATTAACAAAAAAAAAAAAATGGCCAAAAAATTTTTCTGGAATTACTTGGTTTGAGAGTAACTCCATTGATTTCATCTCTAGAAGAGTTTAGATATCTGCTTGATAATAAGATATTTATGGCATGAAGTGTCTCTCAATTTTATGGATGGCCAATATTATCAGATTGCTACTCTTTAGGAGATTATTTAATTTTTTTCCTTAACTATGACAAATCCATTAAGAAGTCTGAAGATTGTTGAAACAAAACATGTAGAAAATATTTATGCAACTCTATTTGCTAGGATCTATTATTATTGCTGTGTGGGTAGGGTTACCAGGGAGGAAGCCTTTGAATTGGTTTAACACTTCCTTCACAAACAACTTTGGAGGTTGTGTCACATGCTGAATGCAATTCTCCCCACCGGCCTCACACACAGACAGGGGAAGGTGGCTCACTTCATGGGTGACGAATGTCCTGCTCACCCTGGAGTGTAAGCGGAGAGTGCCACATGAGGCTAAAGGGTTGTAAATATTACCCTGCAATCAGTGGAGAGCAACTGATGCTTTACTTTTTTTTTCTTTTTTTTTAGGACAGGGAATTGAACCCAGGGTCATTCTACCTTCAAGGTACTTTCCCAGCCCTTTTTATTATTTTTATTTTTGGAACAGGGTCTCACTAAGTTGCTGAGGGTCTTGCTAAATTGCTGAAACGGACCTCAACGCTGTGATCCTCCTGTTTTAGCCTCCCAAGTACTAGGATTATAGGTGTGCACCACCACACCCAGCACTGGTTTACTTTTTAATCAGGAAATCAGATCTTTATTTTTTAAAGGTTAATTGAAAAAGCACAAAGTGAAAACTGAAGAAGCACAGAGAGAGAAGGAACAGAAACAAAGGTGGTGGCACTGGAATAAGGACAGAAGAATATGTGACAAAATGTGAGAGAGACATTTGTTTGTGAAAAGAAATATCGGAGGACATAAAGCAAAGTTCAATACAATAAGCCAATAGGAAGGAAACGGGTTTTTGGTTTTTTTTTAATGGTACTGGGGAGTGAACCCAGGAGCATTCTACTTCCGAGTTGTACCCCCAGCCCCCCCGTTTTTTTTACTATTGAAACAGGGTCTCCCTAAGTTGCTGAAGGTCTCATTAAGTTGCTGAGGCTGGCCTCAAACCTGCAATCCTTTTGTCTCAGCCTCCCAAGTACTGGAATTACAGGCCTGTGCCACCACACTCATCTAGGAAGGAAACTTTTGAAGGAAGGAAAAAAGATATATGGTAGACGTCTCCATGGAGCTGAACAGAGGCAAATGGTTAAGAATTCAGAGAACTAACACTTAGGGCTCTGAGTCATCCAAGGCAGAGAACTTAGTGGTTAATAGCCAGAGTAAACAAAAGATTGGATTGCTCAGGACATTTCCAGCTTACTTTGGTCATCCTTTTACTCTTAAAGTGTTCCAGTTTAGACAAAGATTGTAGCTATTTGCTTGGAATTTCAATATCTGTGTTTAAATCCTATCACATCACTATTGAGTGATCTTGATCAAAACTTTCTGAGCCGGGCATGGTGGCACACACTTGTAATTCCAGTACTTGGGAGGTTGAGACAGGAGGAGTGTAGGTTCATGGCCAGTCTCAGCAACTTGTGAGGCCCTCTGCAATTTATTGAGACCCTGTTTCAAAATAAAGAATAAAAAAATCAGGCTGGGGGTAGAGCTCAGGGGTAGAATACCTCTGCATTCAATCCCCAGTATCACACACACACAAAAAAAATACCTTTCTGAGCATTCAAATGATTTTCCCAACAAATATGGCATCTGTTAATAACAATATCTATTCAGGGAGTGTCATAAATATTGTATTACATCAGATCAGATAGAGAAGTCTCATAGAATACAACTTCAAGAGCTGAATGAATTCAATATTACTATCATCATTATTCCTGAAAGTGGGAGAGGTAGGGGGTGGGACTAAAACCCTGAATATTCTGTGATACTCTGACATTTCTGCAGCATTTTAAACTATTCACCGCTTTTTCCTTCTCCCTTTCCACTTCGTGATTCAGCGAGCTCATCTATTCTTCCTAATAGTTTCAACTGTTATCTGTGTTCCACTGTTTCACCAAACAGTAATTCCAACCTTCTCCTAAAGTCAGTGGCCTTAAAATTGTATTTATTTGGATGTCTTACATTGTTATCTCAGATTAAAAGAAAAATTATTCTTTTATATGAAAATAAAGATTTCAGAGCCTTAGTTTTGTGCCACTAACTTGCTTTGGGATTTTTACAAGTTGGTTATAATGACCCTTCACTGTAATTGGATCTAAATTTTAAAATCTGTTTGCCTACATTAAAAAACAAAACAAAACAAACAAAAAGACTTGTTTCCTTCTAACCTGCCCTTCAATGCCAGTTTCCTGATTTTTTGTTTATTCCTAACTTCATCCACCTAGTTACCTTGGACTTATCTTTGATTCCTTCCTCTTCTTTATCACCTTTATCTAATCTATCATTGGGGGCCTCTACTTCCTTTAAAATATTTGACCTTGTTCTTTCCCTGGCCACTATCTCCCTATAGTCTTCATTGCCGCAGTCCTGGTTTATTACCTCTGTTTTATTGTTCACTAACTGATCTCCGTATCTCTCATGTCTTTCCCCTTTCACGTTTATTTTATATAACATCCAGGTTAGACACTATCTTAGGCACTTTTAAAGTACTATTTTGTTTGCTCTCATTATCTTGAGAGAATTACTATTTACATTTCGCATTTGGTGATATATGAGAAGTCAGACAGTTGCCCATATTTAAACAGCTAGTGTAGGTGAGATTGAAACTCAGATGGGTCTGTCCAGCTCTCGACACTCTTCTTTCCAGTGTATGATACAACCCAGCAACCCCAAATCTGCTGTTTTGACTACACATCCTCTGTTCTTGTAACCTCACAAAATACAGGGTCTATGTCTACATACAATGTTGGACAACAGCATACTAGGAGGTGGGTCTGTTAGGTATTAAGATAGAAATGAGCAGGTGGCTCAAATGGAACAAAACCTGAAGCACCTGAGGAAAGAGGCTAAACAGGGCCTCTTAAGTGAAAAGAGGTACTGGTTTCAAAATAAAGGATAAAAAATAGGGCTGGAGGTGTAGCTCGGAGGTAGAACACCCCTGGGTTCTACCCAGGACTGCCAAAAAAAAAAAAAAAGAAAGAAAAGAAAACTGCAGGGATACCCCAAGGCTGAACCACTGCAGGGCCTCGCTCAGACCCCTTCCCATGGGAAGGGACAGAGACAGTGCAGATTCATGAAGCTGAGGTACAAAAAGAGATAGTGCCCTCCCCAAATGCATAAGCATTAGGGAGAAGGGTTTCCAGACTGAATTAATCTTGCTATGTGGAAGACCCACGCCGGTTTCCACTCCAGGAAACTGATTGCTTCAGACCCACTCTCTGGAGTGTAACTTCTCTGTTTCATGCCATTTCTCACCCTGGGAAGTGGCCCTTTCTGGACTCTCTCACACAACCTGGCCCTCTCTCTGGAATGGAACCCCCTTTACCACAGCCTTCTTGTATCACTGTGTCCCCACTTCCTTAAATAAACATCTTATATTTCCTATTTGAAATCTCAGGAAGCAAGGACTGAGGAAGAGATGACCACCCTATAACATTTATTTCTAGGTGGAGATTATTACCTGGTAACAGGTCTGGAGCAAAGACTAAGACAGATAGAGAAAGTGGGGTTAGGCAAACAATGGGGGTGATCTAGGCAATCCAGCAGACAGCAGGTCAAACATCTGAGGCGAGAAAGGAAGGCCAGAGAAAGGGGAGCTTGATGCTGCTGGAGCCCCCATCGTCACGAGTTCCTTGGTCTATGGAAACTGGGAAGATACTATAGAAACTACATGAGATTCTTATTATGAGGAGAGACCTGATGGGCTATGGCAAAATATTGGCTTACTCAGAGAGCATTTTTGTCCACATTTATGAGAAATGACCATTTTCTAGATATAGTCAGTCCATGGTCCAAAGACCAAAGTCAGTGGGGTCATCTGGCTGGAGTTAGTAGTGTGGGAAGAGAGAACACAGATGAACTGTGCGAATTGTTGAGAATGAGTGTTATCTTAGACATTATTTTATTTAACCTCATATTTTACAACTTGAGATAAAGCATGAAGAAGGGATATCTCCAGGTCTCTTAGCTGCTGAGACCAGCATTCCATCATAATCCTACACTTCTGTTAAGAGTAGTCTGTAATTCCAGTACTTGGGAGGCTGAGACAGGAGGAGCACAGGTTCCAGGGCAGTTTCAGCAACACAGCGAGACTCTCAGCAACCTAGTGAGATCTTGTTTCAAAATAAAAAGAGCTGGGGGTATAGCTCAAAGGTAGAACACTCCTAAATTAAATCCCCAGTATCATTAAAAAAGAAAGGAGGGGGATAGCCCATCATGTTGTCTAGAAAGTTGGCTGCCTTTTTGTGGTAGTTAAGAAATAAAGGCTGTTTCTTTTTAAAAACTGGACCTGTGATAGTATAGTCACTGACAGGAGATACTTGGTGTAAGGCTGCACTCTCCAATTTCATTAACACTAGCTATGTGTGGCTATTCAATTTTAAATCGATTGAAATGAAATAAGCTTAAAATTTGTTTCCTCATTCACACTAGGCATATTTCAAGTACTCAACAGCCACAAGGGCTAGGGGCTACCATATTGGATAGTACAAATATAAAGCATTTCCATCAGTGCATAAATTTCTATTGGACAAAGCTGATTTACAGTATTCTTACTTACAAATTTTGTTCAATAGCCTGCAATCATGCAACACTTTTGTGAATTTTATTTGCTACTTATGTAGCATGTGGATGTGAAATTCATTATCCAGTTTATAAGACTGTTGCCAGATTAAAAAGAGTGATAGATACATTAACATTTCAAATGCAGGCTCTGTATCAGTCTTTTTTTTTTTTTTTTTTTTT